>JBAMYA010000012.1:6226316-6262146 GCA_037176975.1 Arrhamphus sclerolepis
TTTTTTTCTCTCTCTCTTCCATACGCCGACTTGTTTCCTTTGCCTCACATTATCCTGCTAAGACATTAACATTTAATGCGCGATTCTGAGGTTTGTCAACTGGATCTCATCAAAATTTCACCCTTAATTAAAGGAGGAGAGCTGGAGGGGGATCCCCCGCCCCCCCTCCTCCCCTCCCACGCTGCTAGATAAGATACAAAACCAAACCTTAGCTGAAGGAGCTGTTGGCAGAGCTGTGAATAAAAGGTAGTCAGGCTACTGCTCAGTCATTTGGAATATTCTGAGAAGCACAAATACCATAAACGACTTGTCTGGAGACAAGTGTTCCCACCATAGTCTGTGCAACAAGTCTGAAAAGTCATCACAAGCAAGTGTATAATTTTATGTACCATCAGGTCGTTCACTTCATATAAAGTAGCTTTCATATTGTTAGTAGTTATATTCTTTCAGGTTAAGATTTGGCAATGAAAATAAACTCAGAAATTCTTCTTGCTCATAAAATACTGCAGACATTATTGCGCACAATAAAATCTCTGGTTATGAAGCATTGTGGCTCATAACACAAAGCCATATTGCCCATGTGAGGGCTATAGACATCTCTGTTTCCAAAAGGAGGGAATGCATAGTGAAATAAATTCACATAAACAGACTGCAAGAATTTTCAAACAATCTAAATCCTGTCTCAAACTGAAAAAAATATCAGCACAAGCACCCAGACCAGTTAGTAATACATATGAGTATAAAAACAGCATCCCAGACAGTCTGATGTTTTCAGAGCTTTTTCTGCTCCAAAGACAAATCCACTCATCTGTTAATTCCCACTTATCAAGGTTTGGTTGAGGGGCTAGCAGCTTCAGCAGAGCTCCAGACCTCCCACTCCCCAGGTACCTCTGTCCAGTGTGTCCTGAGTCTGCCTTAGGGGCCTCTTCTGGTTGGACATGCCCAAAAATACTTCTTCCAGGAGGCATCCTAAGCTGATAACCAAGACACTTCTATTGGGTCTTCTGGATGTGGTGGAGAAGTGGCTCTACTCCGACCTCCTCTTGGATGACTGAACTTCTCACCTTAACTTTGAGCGAGAGTTCAACAACCCTGGAGGAATCTAATTCCAGGCGCTTTCAATCTCGTTCTTTCAGTTATGTAGATTTTTTTTGTTTTTAAATCAAGCGTTCTAAATCCCTCATCCTGACGATTTTAACTCTGCCATAAACTTGATGTCAGTCTCAGGGGAAGTTTTTCTTATTTCTGCAAAACAAAGCCAAAGTGCATTCTATGTTCATATTTTCCAGCAGCTAAACTATCCTACCTGCAGTCCAGACCTTTCACACGCTGAAAACATCTCGTGCAATAAGAAACTAAAACGACAACACAGGAAGTCAGAAGCAAAACAACACTCATCCAACTGGTGTAGTACTTTACAGAGTAATTCATAAAATGAGATGATGCAATAAGAACTTTTTTTATAGTTGGGAAATCCCTCCAACAAAGTTAATTTCTTTTCAGTATTCACCGTGTTTGGACCATTTATTCAGATGTTGAATAACTGTGCTTGGAAAAATGAAAAATGAACTCGTTAATCTTACACCTGCAAATCTAAGAGCATTGCTGTGACATGAGATTAGTGTAGCTGACTCGGTTTTTGGAGGTGCATACAGCAAAAGGGTGCTTGAATTGGAGGCAAATTCGGAAGCTTGCTGTACTTTGGCTGGTTGTTATGGTTACAGGAGGTTTAGTCCGTCATTCTGGCAGCAGCCCTCCTGCAGGCAGTCTATTGTAACCCTCGCCAGTTCAAGATGGCAGGACTTAATTACTCTTAACAGCTCTGTGGCCTCACTTACTATAAATTCAGGCTTTGAATTCATCTTTCACCACTGCTTTTACCTACTATTCTCCTTTTCTCTTCTATTCCCCAAACCAATGGGGAAAAGTGGAGATGCCAAATGAGATGCATTCAGCCCTTCTTCAAAAGTGACCAACATGATTTAGTAAAAAAGCCACGGAGATAAAGTACAACACCATCATATCATGTCTTTACAGAGCTTTTGACAGCAGCCAGTTAGGGGGCGGAGCCAGACTCTTGATTACACTCTTTTCGCTGTGTGTCCCATATTTTGCACTGCAGATTTTCAGTATATAACAAATGCAGCACAATGTTGATCATTCTGATCTGGGTCTGTGATTAATGACATATTTTCAGAGCAAAAACCAAACAAAAAAAGTAAAGTTTTTTCAGTTGAAAGTCACTTTTGGCACTAAAATAGACCCTTTCTGGCCCAGAGAATAATGGGTTTTATTTTCTTCACTATTTTTCCACTTCAATGCAGAATCCGTTTAGTCTAATTTAACACAGCAATCTGCAAGAAGCAGGGCAAACAAAAACATTGTGATTAATGTTAAAATTTAGCACAGAGCTGCTCCCAAATGTTTCCCACATAACAGGTTGTGTTGCTGATTGCTAATATAAAATAATGAGGTGAGGTGGAGTGCTGGTACAGAGCCAAATTGGAATATAAAAGAGGAAGAAGAAAAGCTGAATGACAACAGATATTACTGGCGGCATGTCTACTGTCATTTACAGTAGAACTGCTTTCCTCTGCCTGTAATCATTGAAGAAATAAAATCGCCAAAAGCAACATCACCTTGCTCTGAGCAATCAGGTCCACACAATACCAAAATGTCTTTCTTTTTTTTCCATAATAGTTCTTAAAATGGAGTAATAACAATAGCCAGAAGCCATGCTGCTCACAGAACATCTCCAGTTGGCAGCCCACCAGTGAGAACACTCCAGGTATCAAAAACCATTTGATTAGAGACCTCACCCACGAGGAATCTTTTTTTTTTTTCTCTTTTCTGTCAAGAACCTCAGAGCTGTGATTGCATCGTAAGTGTAGTAGGAATGATGTGGGTGCAATCAGGGGAGGATTTGAATTAGAACTCCCACCCTCTACTTCTCTCTCCCACAGCACAAACCCATTAACTGCAATTTGAGATTCAGTAAGGGGGAGAAGGACCACCAGGAAGCAACTAGACCCAATATTTGTGAGAAGTTTTTCAGCTCTTCTTTTTAATATTTGTGAAAATGTGTCACAGTTACATCTGAGTTAAGATGCCCTCCAGTGGTTAATGGCAAAAATTAAAATAAAGAAATAATAAATTTGTTTTCTAAGGACTCTGTAAGATCACTTTAGCTTAAAAAAAATCGAAGTCTGCTTATTAAAATAACCGTTGTTTTTTTTATTTGGTTGTTTTTATTTTAAATGTTTCAAATGATTCAAACTGTTCAGGTTTCAAAATGATCACTTGATTCATCATAAGTTATAAATGCATCAAGAATTATTCAATTTTACAGTAAGAGTGAAGTGATTTGTGAGCAGAGAGTTATCAGCTTGCTCTACTCTCTGATTTGGCTCTTACCTGCAGCCTAAACACATGAAAGCAGTAAGAGGACTACAAACGTCACTGCCCATTTTACAGCTGAAAAGAACTGATTGTGTAGTTTTGTTGTTATCTGAAAAAGAAATAAATTACTTAGTGTTATTACTTAGTGTTTATAAGCTTTTTGAATAGTAATTATCCATAACCAGTAGTGCAATTTTGGAGTCTTACTGCATATATCTCTTTTGTTTTTTGATGGCATAGGTATATTTTTTATATATGAGGATCAGTTTTCTCTGATTAATGGGGTTGTTTCCCAACAATTTCACCTCAGACAGCACAGATTACATCCAGATGACAACGATTAGATGGTCTATCAAACAGCTAATTAGCAGAATATTAATCTGTAACTGTTTTGCTGGTGTCAGCTCATTAGCTTTAAGATTTCCTGCAATTCTTTATCGTTTATTATGGTACTGCAAACATATTTGGAATCAGGGATGTCAATTTGTAAATTAACTTAATTTCATTTCTGCTGGTTCTGTAGAATTTGTGCATTTTAAGTTAATTGGCAGCAACACAAATAATCATTCAAGTCAGGCCACTTTTATGCCTGCTGATCACCCTGTTGTTGTTTATTCAATGAGAAGCTAAAGCAGGACTTGTTCTGTGTTTTAGAGGAGACAAATGCCCAGCATTGTGTGAGGAATCGTGGAGAGCACAACAAAGGTTTGAATTTTTCAGTGTCATTAAAATAAAGCTCAATTGAAATGTAGATGATCAAAGAGCAGCTATGCTAAAAGGGGCTAAAGGGGAGAAAGGGTGGAGGTGGTGGGGGTGTGGGGGTTTCTCCCAGCAGCAGCGTCACTGGTTCCAGCACCACGGACAGCTCCAGTCTCACTAGTTTCAGCACCACAGACAGCTTCCCGCCCCTCTACTTTCAGCACCACAGACAGCTCCAGCGTTCTTCCTACCTCCGATGTCCGGCCGCAGCGTCTTGTCGTACTCCTTCAGCAGGTTGTTCAGGATCAGTGTTGCATCCTCCTGGTGCGACCTGGGCACCAACATCTGATTGACAGTGATGTCGTGGAAATCTTCATCGTCGTCGCCATATTCCAGTAAATCACAGCTGAAACAGTGGGGGTGGACAATTAAAGAGGGGAGCTGATCAAGATCTCCTTTTTGTCATGAAAACTTTGTCGCAGCAGTAAAACGGCTCCTCTTTGACCTGAAAGCCCGCTGTAAATGACTGTCAGATGCCAGACTGAGGACCTGAGAGCAGCTGTAAATTGATGTTTGTGGGGGGAGAAAAAAACTATATGCCTGCATTTGCATAAAACAGCTAATTGCATGTAACTTTTTAATGTTTAAAAGAGGCGACCCCCAGCTGTTGATCCTACAAACTGAAGATTAAAAGGTGCGAACGAGACTCACCGAGCACCTTGAGCCAGCAGAAGTGTGAAGAGGGTGACCACAAACTTGATTGTCATTTTCCCATGCGTGGATCCCCTCTGCTCACAGGAACTGCTGGACGGAGACCCCCGGCGTGCGCTGCTGCCGCTGCTGCGATCAAGTACCAGCAGCAGTAGGTGTGTACCCATCAATCCCGGATCTGAACTTCCTCATCCGCCCACGCACTTTCTCCCGCGCGTCATGTGCGACCACACAACAGCGGTCTCTTCCCCACCCCACCCCCCTCTCCTCTCCTCTGGCTCCACACTAGAGGGCTTCCTCCGGAAAGGCTCCCGACGATCAATCAGGGTGATGAGTCCAGGGGATGAGGTGAGAATGGGGTAGGGGGGTGGGTGGCGGGTGGAATCGACGGGATCCAGCGGCGCCTTCCCGCCCCCTCTCCGCCCCTCCCCTCCCACCACTGTAACGCCTGTGTGGGCAACAGACTGGTCGGGTGACGCTGTCTGCTGCTGGTTAGGGTGGTGGACTTTTCATGAGACAAGCATCTGGAGTGACTCATGCACACACAAACCAGGATCACAACTGATAAAATACACGCATTCTCTTTTCTTTTTGCAAGCGACGTCATCAATGTAATTACTTTTCAATTCCCGCATATGGAAAATCTTCCGAAAACCCCCCCCCCAAAAATAAAAATTAATTAAGTTTAAAAAAAACAAACAAACAAAAAAGACATCCTGACAAGGCTGGGAGAAGCAGCACCTCTCTAAACTTGTCTTCTACTGTCTGGTAGGCTGTCAAAAAAAAAAAAAGAAAGAAAAAAAGAAGACAAAGAACAACGCTGAGCACTTTTACGGGGTGACTGATATTTCTTTGCCAGTTTGGACATGCACACTCGTTTTTGTTGTGTTCCGCTCTCTGAAGTCAGTTGAGGATCACTTGGGCAACTCAGCGTCCAGTCTTCAGAAACTGCCAGGCTTCTGATCCACGCAGCAGGGGCTCAGAGACTCTGCTTCCCCCTGGTGGCTCGTAAAATGCCAAGCAGACTCTTCACTGTGGTGCTGCTGCAGCCAGAGGACTCATTTTTAAACCTGCGCTGACCTGCAGGGATCATTAGAGCTGGCATTTAACTCAGATCATTTTTTAGTATTAAATGTCATCAGCCAAGCAGTAATAATGTCTAGCACAACACTCATTCTGAAATAAGTTGGGATACCATGTGAAATGGAAATTAAAAATGGAAATCAATGATTTGCAAGTCTTTTTTCGCACATTTTTTGTGAGACATTTTGCAGTCTCATGAAAATATGAGCCAATTGTCAATTCTATGGCAGCAACACACACACATGTCAGTGACATGATTGGGTAGAAAAAGGGCATCTCAGAGAACTAAAGTCTAAAAAACTTTTTTTTTTTTTTAAATGGACAGAACTTCACTAATCTTGTCTATGAATTGTGAATACATATATATTTATACTTATATATTTCATGATCTACAGCACAATTTAAAAAATGAATAAATAAAAAGGAGAATCTGGAGAAATCTCTGCGCAAGGGACAAAGTCAAAAATTCATATTGGCTATCCATGATCTTAATGCCTTCTTATGGCACAGCATTAAAAACAAATATGATTCTAATAAAAATAAATAAAGGTAAATAAATTTAAATCTGAAAATTATTCTCTAAGACTAAAGTTTGCAATGACAATCACAAATGCAGGATAAAGAAGAAACCATGGATGACTGTGGTCCAGAGACTTTGCAGCTTCAATATGTTTTCTGTGTTCCTTTATGAACAAAATATAGGTTTATGAGTTTTGTAAATTACTGCATTCTCTCTTTATTTAATTTTACAGTCCAGCATTTTTATAATTAGGTTTCTATAATTACTGTTATATGCATTATACAACAAAATACAGTATGTTGTTAAGAGAAATTGGCCAAATATACACTTTTCTGATCGGGAAGCTAGTTTAATGCCATATAGGAAATAATTTAAATCTGCAAAATCTTTTCCACTTTTAGCAGTCATAAAATGTCATGTTCTTGAATTGTTGCAACATTTTATCATCCATTGAACACAGTGATGAAGCTAATAAAGGTTTTGGTCGAAGAAACTAACAGAGTCTTCTCAGGAGAGTAACGGCAGATATAAAGCATGTGAAAAAGATGTATGCATCAGCAGAGAATCAAATCAATACGACTAACAAGAGCCGCTGATTTCGTTCTTATCTAAGCAGCTTTAATGATGATTCAATGAAGCTGCAGCAGTGCTGTAGCATATGCCACGTATTATACAGCATCACTCTTGATCATTTTAAGTATAATACACAATACAAATACAATACATAAAACAAGGAGTGACTAGAGCAAAACCAGCTACGACGGCTTTGCTGTTTCTGTCAAATGTAAGCAAAATAAAATTTCAGCTTTGAATTCCTGCAAAAATAATTCAAGTTCCTAATAAATGTTAAAAAAAAAATAAATAAAATAAAAAACAGACAAAAAAAGGAATTTCATGCATTTGTAGTTGAAGCTTGGCGCTGGATGTGAATTACATTCCCCGGCTGACACTTCTAAACTTCAGTCTGCTTCACTGCCCATGAGCTAGCTTTGGATAAAGTACACATAATCAATCCTAAATTCATCCCTAACACGCACCAGCCACAGCTGTCTGGACACAACACTGAGAAAAACAAGTGTTTGTCATCAGGCTATGCCAGTCGGGGCTTAAATTGGAGTGGAGTACTCTGCTTTAAGGGGCCCCCCTGACCGGGTGAAAGCAACTTAAGCAGAACTAAATCCCTTTTCTAACAGATGTATGGCAGATGAGTCTGTCACAGTGGCTGAAGAAAGGAGGGGGGGGGTGCGCAGTTGTTTCTTGGCTGGTAATAGAGAGAGATTGATGGTTGGATGCAAAGAAGAATGAGTGGATAGATGGTGGTGGTGGTGGAGGGGGGGTCTTGGATGTCAAGAAAGATCCCGACTTCCAATGGTGTGGGGATCCTCTGACCTGCAGGAAAGTGCTGCTTCATGTCTTTTCAACAGCCACTGAAGCACGCAGAGCTGTTTCTAGCTACATGCAGGCTGTTCAGAATCACAGGGCCCCTCACAGGGGCCCCAAAGGTTAACGTCAATAAACAGTACATGGGGGAAAATTAAAAATACCGTCTTAATTTTCTTGCTGTGCCACTGAGTATGTTTGTATCTAACATACTAAATAACAGCATCTAATAATTAAATGTAAATTATGCAATACGGTGGTAGATAAAAATCACAATTTATGAGATTTACATTCAGATTGTTTTCTTCTTGAATCAGAACAGATCATTTTAAAGGGTTTTGAATGTTCCAATCGCCCCAGAAGTGACCCCAAACGAATCCTGCCTGGGAACAACCCTGCAAGCTCATAACCATGCAAGGAGAAAACATATTAAAGGGTTAAATTCAGAAAATGTCTGTTAGATTATTGTAGAGTGTAGAGATGTTTTCAGTATGAATGGCACTGCGGTCCACAAAGAAATTAATGGTTCCTTACATGAATATGACTTAAATACTTATTACATTTCCATTTCATGAAATAAAGCAGAGCTGTAGCATTTCAACTCAAACACAATGGTCTCAAACGTGTCGAAGGACTTGATTCAGTTACACACAGTTGAGTACAAGCGGATGCAGACGATGTGCAGACTGCTAATCTGCACTCTGCTGCCATGTCGACCCAGAGCGGTTGGATGAAAACACTGAATTTCAGCTGCTTCTCATCAAACGTCCTTTTACTCCGCTGCTGTCAAGCACTGAAGCGTCACCTCAGCTGCCAAGTAACAGCACCTTGTATTTCCATGAATGAAGGCTTGAGGATCAGTCTGTTCAACAAAAACAAAATAAATACTACAGCATGTCATGTCATGAAAAGACAAAAAAAGAGAAGAAAAAAAAAGCACTTTGGAAATACTATTAGACAGATAGCTTGGAGTTATTTGCTTAAGGTCCACTTTAAGTTCAACACAACAAAGCAGATATATGAATGCTGATGTCATCACCATGCCATGTCAGTGGTGCCCAGAAGTTACCCAGCGCAATACCTCCCAGCTGCAAAACGGGGGGGGACTACAGTGTCCGACATCCATGTGATTAAAGAAGTGCTGACTCTGAGGCATCTCCTCTGTTGAGAACCTGGGCCCATTTGTTCCTGAGTATGTCTCCCTTTAGAGCAGGTTTCACATGCTGATTTCTATGGTGATCCGCAG
This sequence comes from Arrhamphus sclerolepis, assembly GCA_037176975.1. NCBI lineage: Eukaryota > Metazoa > Chordata > Actinopteri > Beloniformes > Hemiramphidae > Arrhamphus > Arrhamphus sclerolepis. The sequence continues at coordinate 6,235,355 of JBAMYA010000012.1, forward strand.
CCACAATCCCGTAGTTCTGTGGCTGCTCACTGCTTCTAGTTTAATTACATCTAGAAGTACAACTCAGCTTCAGCTCAGAGATCAAGTTCAGTCAGATGGAAGCCTTTTTTGTTCTACAAGCAACAAGAACATAATCACTGTACACAACAGCACAAACTTTAAGAAAAAAAATATCTAAGACAACATATTAATAAAGTGAAAGTCAACATCAGACTTTGGCATTTTTCTTCTAAGGGCTTAAACACAAACATGTAAATTTTTTCTGTCAAAGCAAAGGGTTGAAAATTAATGTGCTATTTACATGATTCCCTTATGACGCTTGGCCCAATTTCCCAAATTCTTTGCAGTTTCAAGGCTCTGCATTGCCAGCTTAAAAAAACAAAAAAAAACAAAACAAACAAAAAAAAGAGAACAGATTTCTCAGAAAAATCAATGAGTTCCAGTGAAATTGGGTTCACTCGTGGGGCACAATGGCCACAATAGCAAGCCACCTGGAAAGGAGTGAGCCTGAGAGCCAATGACTGGTGACTATTTAAGGCTCCGCTGTTCACTTAAAACCTGCATCAGGGGATCAACTTACAAATAAAAGAAACATGGTTTTGTGTAAAAGCATAGAGTTCAGTGACCTAACTACCTAGCAAAGCTGGTACTTTTTTTTTTTTGGTTGTTTTTCTCTCATCAATAAAAACAGTTTGAGTATACAATCTCAAGAATAAATCAACTGTAGGATACAAAGAACAGAATATATTTGAGGGTTAAGGCAAGTGACTAGCGTTAGCGTGTTTTAGGCCGACCAGTTGAAGAAGTGCTGTTAAATTTGATATTTTGTGAAGATGTGCCACCTACTGGTGTGACCAGACCTTTACAATCTGTTTACTGAGCAGGTTTCTGTCAGTTTAAAAATCAAATGTTGATACGCAGAACAGAGTATTTTTCTGGTGGAGTCATTGTGCTTAAATGCAGAAACGATGTTTCATCGATTCATTCCTCTTCTGGCACTCCAGATGTCACTTTCAAAGTCTTTTTAGACACGACTGCATTGTAGGACCACACAAATATCCTTTAAAAACTCTTATTTTAGTAACATTTTAGCGACTAAACTAACTAGCTTACTAGCTACATAGCAAAAATTGGTAAACAAAACAAAACTTTTTGTCTCAAGTAAATCCTTTCATTGAGTAACAGAACAAATAAATGCGGTGAGTATGTAACTGGTTTTTGAGTAAGCTAATGAGCTTTTCAACTAGCTAGCAAAATCAGTAAGATGTTTTTAAGTTTTTCCTTCCCTTTTCAGCAAAATCTTACTGAACATCCATGTAGAATCTGAAGAATAAGTTCTGAGAAAGAATAAAATGTGAGTGTGCAAAAGAAAATTAGATGTCTGACTAGAATTAGCATCTTTCAAGATAACCAGCAGAGAACATGCTGTCTGATATTTTAGGATATGTCATTTAAATGGCCAGTAATTATTGGTCTGACCAGGCCTTTACATTAAGGTTGTTCAGGATTATGTATGTTTCGTTTTGTTTTTTAATAGCATAAAACTGGATGGTTTTCTGATGCTAACAGTCTCCAACACAGGTTAGAAGATTAATTGATTCCACCTTCCTTTTTTCAGTTTTCTAGCAGACCAGGGGTCACTTCAACAACTTTTAAAATCCTGACTGAATTATAGAAAGTCTGAAGCTTTTAACTTTTGTTAAAAACTTATTTCAGTTAGTGAGCTTGCTAACCTGCTTGCAAAATGGATAAGTTGTTTTTAAGCCTTTTCTTTCTTTGTTATGGTAAGATCTTTTACTTTTACATCCATGTACAATCTCAAGAATAAACTGTGAGACAGAACAAATATGAGCATAGCAAAGAAAATGACATGTCTGAGAGTTCAGCATTAGCATATTCCAAGCTAACCGATGGGACATTGTATATCAGATTTTGGGAAGATATGTTAAAAAGTTTTGATGAGGTGATTTTTGTATACATATACATATATATATATACATATGTATATACACACATACATATATATATATGTATGTATGTATGTTGTTGTTGTTGTTTTTTTAGACACCATTGTATTGTATGAGACAGTCATCTTTTTAGTTTGAATCTATTGACCCTGATTTTGTAGTCCAAATTCCAGGAAAAATTAAGACAGGTTTCAAGTGAGAGCTCAATTTAAAGTTAGGGTATTATTTTGTAAAACTGTATTTTTAAGACCAGCTCCTGGAGCTGGTGCACCGTCCTGTCAGGAGACACATTACCAGGCTGGTTGCTTGCTTAAATGGCATCTTAAACTCTGACCGCTTGACTGAAAAACACTTTCCAAACTCTCCATGTTGCTGCTGATTTGTATGTGACATGCTTCATTTCCAGTACTGATCTCTCAACTGGGTATATTAGTTTCACAGCTAAGTGACCCAGGTTCAAATTTCTGTTAAATCACATATATCCCAATCCCAAATTTGTACCAACATCAGGCACAGCAGTCACGCTGCGCAAGTGGGTCAAAGATGATTTTCTAGTTGTTGTTGTTGTTTTTTTCACGCTGTCCCAAATATTGACTTTTAACTCCTTCATCTAAACATTTGTTCCCCAGTAATAATCAGGTGGCATTCTTTTTTGAAAATCGTTTTCTTCAAGACTCTTCCTGTGAGTGTTTTTGGGAAACCAGGCCGGCAGCAGAGGGCTTTTAATCATCAAGTAAAGCTGCACAACGAGAACTAATTGCAGTTTGAGGAGAAAAATTGCTTCTTCTTTTTTTTTAACAAGGCATAAAACTAAATTATTAATGCATTTGCAGCATTCATTTCAACATGTTTTCTCTGCGTACTGTGAAATTAGATACCTTTTCAACTTTCAATCAAGATGAAGTGAGCCCCTGTGCTTTAAGAAAAGACTGACACATACATGGTCCATATTCCAGACAAAGACGGGTTCATTGTTTCCTGTAAAAGAGAAAGTCATGCAAACTGCAGCAAGACAGTTGAGGAAGAAGCAAAACCCCCTCTCTCATGTTAAAGAAGTCTTTGAAGCAGTTTCTTCATCATCACATTGCTTTTTTCTCTTTTTTTTTTTTTTGTAGGCCATGAAAAATGGGAAAAGGATTCTGTTGCAGCCTTGCATCCATTCAAAGTGCTGAGTTCAAAAGCTGAGTATAGATGTTGTTCTTCAAGCACAGATATTTGTTTTTACTTTTTTTTTTTTTTTTTTTTTTAAAGCAGAGATCTGACAATGCTTATATTTCCCCCCCCCCTTTTAGTAACCTGGTCTCCAAGTGGGCTCAAACGTCCCTCCACTCTTGCGCAAACTCTGTCTCGTAAAAAGAAAGTGATTATGTTGAAGTGGCGCCTCCTTTCACCACCGGTTCTCTGTTCAGGTATGTGGCCCAGTAGACGAGGTTGAAGGTCCCGAAGAGGACAGGGAACACTATCCGCGACATCTTGTCGATCTTGCTGACGCTGTTGTAGGTCTTCTTGGGGTCCACCATTTTGCTCTCGGCGGCTCGCAGCTGCACCGACGTGGTGTTGGAGATGGTGGAGATGGACACGTCCTTGGTGAGGTTCGGGGTGTAGTTGACGCCTGCTGAGCAGACGTTGTTGGGCTTCTTGGACAGCACCATGGGGTCTCGTTTCTGCAGCGGGACAGATCACGTCGAATAATCGGTCATTTTTAACATTTTATGCAGGCATTCCTCTGCTATCACCTGTGTGTACGTTTCATCCTGTCTGGAATGATTAGAGGTTGTGCAGAAGTGGAGCAGCTCTGGTGTCGCAGTTCCATTTTTATTTATGATGATTTCAATATTTATGTAAATATACAGCAGCTGCTAACAGATGCAAGAGCAGTCAGCTTTCCTGAGCCTCTCTGACAATATTAAACCTCTGCTTTATCTGCCGTATTAACCGGCTATCCAGGAAAACATCACTCATAAAAGTCAACATGTTACATCCCTGCTAATTACCTCATTGGCTTCACCTGTGAGGCTGAGGATATCACCTGCCTGGTGAGCTTCAGGAGAGGCTCACCATTCTACATGCTGCTGTTGGTTTTTGGTGCTGGTTTTTAAATTTAAAAAATAAAATTTAAACTACTGTTTAGTCTCCATTTTATGTTGCCGCCCTCGAGCCGGGTCGTAACACAACACTTAGTTTAATTCCAAGGACAAACTCGCATATGAAATATACTTCTAACTGTCAGTCGCACTGACAGTTCCAGTCTGATTCAACACTGACAGCAAAAAGTGGAATAGCAGCTTGTTTTATGTCAAGTTATGATTTAGCAAACCTTTTGGAAATGATTTTACGACAAAAAGTTTGTCAAAAAAAAAGTTGTAATTTTGTCAAAATGTAGCAAAAAGACGGTATTTTCCAATAAAAGAAAATTGTGATTTTAAGTTTAAAAAGTCACAATTTGCTGATGTTTGTCATTGTACAATTAAAAAGTCTTTGAGGCTTTTTTTTTTTTATAAAAAATCTTCCAAAATTTGCAGTTTTACATAAAACATATTGATTTTTACATTTTATGACCAACATCACAATTTTGGTGAGTTTGATTTCATGATAAAATGTTTTACAAAAAACATGTGATATTGCAAAAATTGCCATTTCACAACAATTTTTCTTTTAACAATTTTTTTCTTTTTTAGTTTTTGTTTTTGTACAAAAAAAGCTTAAAATTTATGATTAAATTTTGTGACACTTCCACTGCAAAGCAGTTTTAGTTCACATCTTCTTCCTGAAAGATAAAGTCTTGGGTGGGAGCTTTGAAATATACCTATCAGCATTAACGATTCCTTTTCAGATGTGACAATCTGACAATTTAAAGGACCACAGTACCTGCAGAGATGTAGATCTATGAAGCGAGTTACAACCTGACACCTGATACCACTTTGATTTTCATTTATTTATCAATGATAATTCAGCTGTTGCATTTGCAAATTTCTCCCCTGGTCCAATACCACTGATGTTTGAAAGAGACTAAATGAATCAAACTTGACTTAAATACTATTTTTCAAACTTTGAAAAACAAAATGAAACATATTGTCACACATGCATGAATATACTGAAGATCAGATCACATTTAATGAAATTAATTGTAAAGAGTTCACATGCTTTTTTTATTGTCTATTTGTGCAGTTGAAAAGTGCCACACACGTAGAATTGAAGTGAATAGATCAGTTTAATTGATCTTTCCCCATTATTTGATGCACAATTTGCCTGTTTAGACATCATCCAGTCTGTTGTTCCATAGTAATGTTTGGATCGGTGCATCCCTGGTCCTTCTCTTCAGTACAGTTTCCACTAACGATGCCGAATTTACATGTTTCTCACCACAGGACAGTTTCCCATTTCACAGACATCCAATTTTGATTTTCTCCAAATTTCTCTGACTCATTTGATAATATTACTGTCAATGATGAGGCAATCTTTTTTTTCCAAAATTTCTAGAAGCTTTATCTTCTGATTGTTGAACATCTGCCCATCTATACTTCTGAGCCTCTGTCTTACACCTTCCTATTGCTGACCTGTTGCCAATTAAACTAATTAGCTGCGAGATGTTCTGCCAGGTTTTTCATTCTGGTTCAGTTTTTCTAGCCTTTTGTTGCCAACATCCCAACGTTCTTTCCCAGACATGTTGCTGCCATCAATATCTGAAATGAGCTAATATTTTTCATCAAAAATCCATGATCCTAACAGCTTTGCAAATGGACTATGAAAGTGCAGGCTGCTGGTACCTTAGGGTGCTGTGCTTCCAGAGCTTTCTTGCCATCCCAGGCCCAGCTCCTCTTTGTGAAGTAGTTGACCGTTGCAAACTCAATGAGGGCTGAAAAGACGAAGGCGTAGCAGACGGCGATGAACCAGTCCATGGCTGTCGCGTAGGCCACTTTGGGGAGCGAGTTCCTGGCGCTGATGCTGAGCGTGGTCATAGTCAACACCGTGGTAACCCCTGGGTACAAACAAAAGCCGTGGGAAGTTTAAACAGAGCTTTTACATCCTGGCTGGAAATGAGAAATGGCAGAAGCTTTAATAACCCCCCCTGTGAACATGCGTGATGGGAAGAACTGAGTGATTCAGCAGCTTCACTCACCGAAGACGGTCCTTGCAGGAACTGACTCTCTGTTTAGCCAGAATGACACCTGGGACAGGATTACGGTCATGAAACACGGCATGTATGTCTGGATGACAAAATATCCAATCTTCCTCTTCAGGTAGAAGTGGGCCATCATCACTGTGTACTGTCCTGGGGGGGAGCACATCAAGTTAGACAAGCACAATAAACAGCAACATCTTATAGGTCCCATAAATTGCATTAACTGATTAAATGTGTTTCCTCAAGTCTCTAAATAGGGGATGTAATGTTGTTTTGTTTTGACTTTTTAAGAAAATTGTCTGTGTTGATTTTTACCCACCCCATGAAGTCTCAGACGGAGGTTCAGACCTTGTTTAACTCTGCCCAGGTGAAACCAGATTAAACGTTTATGGGACCATTTAAAGAAAGAATAAATCATGTAGAAAACACATCAGGGTTATCTAGTCGTGCTGTTTTAAGTGTAACTTATTTACAGCACAAAAGGTGTTTGTATGACAGAAAACATTTCCAGCAGCATCTACATTTTTTACCCCCAAATCTGGAGTATGATTTGAAGCTTGCTTGCCAGCTCCACTCAGTCCCCTGTCTCTCTCCTCTTACTCTAATAACAAAATAATTCAATAATAAGAGGACGTGGAAACTGCAGAACAGACAGCAGTGAAGCGTAACACTTAAAAAGAACATAAAAGCCCAATGAAAATGACTTAAAATCCATTATTAAAGTGAAAAATGAGCACAAGCTGAGTTAATTATTACAGCGATACTTATTATTATGCAGTAAATGTCGAGGATCTGATGTAGGGTGATGACAGTGGGAGATAAATCCAGAGAGTGTTGTAGAGAAAAAGAGAGAGAGAGAGAGAGAGAAAGAGAGAGAGAACACAATATTCAGTAAAACTACCAAAGATTGCATTTGAGGCTTTAAAAAATAAATAAATAAATAAATCCTCTCGCCAGTAGCAGTTTGCGACTGCAGGCGCTGGTAAACTATGAAAATCCAATGTCTCTCTCACTCTCTTTCTCTCTCTGCCCCCCTCCTTCTCTCTCTCTCTTTCCCTGTCTCTCTCTCTCTCTCTCTCTCTCTCACACACACACACACACACACACACACACACACACACACACGCTCAAACACACTCATACGCAAGGCTTTCTCCAGGCAAAATCCGATTTTTGAACCTCCCTAATCCCTGGTTACAATCTGCATCCTGCCATCAGTAAGAGAAAGAGAGGGACTGAATGAGGGGGGGTGAGGCTTCCTGTCCTGGGAGCCTCACTTAAGCCCCGCCCATTCTCACCCCCCCCCCCACCCCTGCCAACCGAGGCACCGATGCATGCATGCACACAGTGAAACACACACATGGCATGACTTCCAACTGTTGACACTCTGAGCGACGGAGGGGAGGACACTGGCTGCTGGCAGATCACTGGTGGGATGGAGGGGGGCTAGCCGTGTGGGCATTCCCTGTCTGTTCCTCTTCATGTTGGTCTTTTCTTTTTTCCCTCTCCTGATTTGGCAGCTGTTAGTGGGGAATAATGACCAGGGATTCTTGATGGGACACGCTGGCATGAAAAGGAAAAAGGAGGTGGTCATTCAGGTGACAGCAGGGTGAAAGAGGGAAATCCATTTTTTTCTGTGCAACTGGTCCCCCCCCCCGCCCCCAAGCGCTCATCAGCATCCCCCACCACTGCAATGCCTCAGTCTGGACCCCCCCAGCCGCACCGCCTGGGCCCTCTGACGCCCTCATGACTGCAGGCCTCCTGCTCAAATCCCGCCCGTCAAGTTTTGCTGCTCTGGGAAACATTCGGACTCCTCCAGGTGCTGCTGACCTGGGACACCTTTATCCTTGATGCATGGATCCCTACAGGACCTGGGGCAAACGAACAAGGAGGAGGATGTTCCTCTGGCGGATCTTACTACTTTTATCTCAAGGATTTGTATTTCACAGCGTCCAAGGGGAACTTCCTTTCATGTCAGGGAACAATGCTGCTATGACGGTCAACTGGTGAGTCAAACAGACACTTTAAAGAGCTCCAACAAGAAATAAACCTTTGAAAAATGTATTATTGTACCTCTCAAGATTAACAGACAAACACTTCTCTTGAGCATACTGTTCCTTTTACCTCCATTTGTTATCTTCTTTTTAAGAGTGAGGAAGTTATTTTATGAAAGATGTTGCTATCTGGGACAAAAGAGGCCATGTCCTCAGACTGCTCAGGTATTTAAAGCAAAACTCGTGGACTTATCTCCTCTTTCGCTTCTTCAAATAGCAGTCTTATCTAAAATTAGGTCTGCAAATTAAAGGCTAAACCATCACAGCCATCCACAGCTCTAAGCTATGAACTTCAGTGCAAAAGGTTTCAAGTACATGTTCACTGTCAACCCCTTTATCAAATCCTGAAGTTCAGTGTGAGGATAAATCAGAGTCTGGGAAAGTTATTTTGAAGCGATGCACAAAGCAAATCTGATAAAAAATAAAAAACAAAACTGGAATCTCAAAGCTTTTCATTGAGGACAAGCTGCAAGAACCAATAAAAACTCTCACCGTTGAGATTAAGAGCTCGAGTGAGACCAAACAATCATGACATTGTCTTAACCAAATAAAGCATCAGCTGGTTGACGGGCTTCCTTCAATGGCGAATAGAAACGACAGCTTGCTTGTTTTCAGAGTAAATCTGCAGGACATCACTGCACCAATATAGTTTCATTTCTTCCCCTTAATATGCAACCTATATTTCATCTGATTATGCTTCCCATGCTGGACGAAGGCCTTCCAGCTGTGTCGCTGAAGATTTCCTTGAAATACACAGTTGAGCCGCCACAAATGACTGCTACGAGATGTAGAGATAGAAGTTTAATCTGCTGTCACATCTGTGACTGTATGCATGCCGACTGCATTTGCGGTAATATTCTAGTAAAAATGTGTGAATATGAAGAATGGGTTGATCAAATTGCACGGAAAATACCATATTTGGCCTGTAAAGGTTACAAGCGGAATATACACAAAGCGAATTAGCCTACTGGACTGAATGTGACCTACAGCTCCACAATCCACCACTAAGTTGCAGCATTTCCAGACAAAAGCTTTGGCCTGCATGAATGATGATTTCCTGCTTTTAGTCCTGCTAAGTGTCTCATTCTCAGATAATGTTTGGCATTTTGTCGTCACAACACCAGATGGTGGTTCGATGATTAGGACAAACATGCTGAAGCCAGCCTGAGAGTTACACTTATGAATACGATAGATCTGAAAACGGCTTCAACAGAACACTCCTGGAGTTTGAAGTCCAGAGCAGCTTTGTTTAAATACACACTTTTAGCTTCTTACACGAAATCAGCGGAGGAATGTATTTGTTTGGCAAAATACAATAAAAAACAAAGGTCTGTCGGGAAAATGCACTTCGGGACTTATTTGACGCACAAAACCAGCTTCTTTCACTTTTTGTCTTTGCAAAGGTTGTCATGGTAGATCATCATGTTCCTCTTATTGATCTTTTATAGGTTTTATACCGGATGTCCTCCCAGACAGGTCATACTCATTCACTTTTTGACATTCCTTCTGGTAAACTGGATCTTGTACCCCAATCGGTAAGGGGCAGAAAAGGGGCTTTATGCAATAACTCATACAGAAATGTCAAAGAGGCACGATTTAAAACAACCAAGATGGCAGAAGAATTACATCAGCCTTTTTACTGCAAAACCAGCAATCACTTACGGGCGCCTTGGTTGAGGCTTTGCTTATGTGACGTGCTCCATAGCAACCAGAGGCAGATTCTCGTTCTTCCACTTCCCTCAGAAATCAAAGTCAAATCAGGGTAAATATTAGAATAAGAATGGCTTCCCATTCATATCAACTTGGGTCAGTGGTAGGGGCATTGGGGTTCTGGACTGGTGATTGATCCTGCAACCTACTGATTGGAGTGCAACCAACCACAATCACTATTCCACAACCTTTTCATATCAATTTTATTATTACTATTATTCTCATTATCAGCTATTCATTTTTGTATCTGCAACAAGTGATACCCAAAACAACAGCACCACCATCAGAGTAGAAGATGTAGACCAATCTCTGATCAATGGTTTTGCTACATATGCCTTTCCCATCAGGTTCTCCAGAGATCGAGCCAGTGAGACACAGTTTCAGCTGCGCTGTGCAGAAAAAAAAAAAAACAGGGGAAATCCAGACTTTTAATAACGATTCCACTAGAAACTAGAGGGAAGTGTATTACAGTTCTGCTTTACATAAGAGTATTAAACAGATGCCTTTCAACCCCCCCACCACCACCATCCTCCACATGTCAGAGCGAGGCTGTTCAATCCTCACACACAAACACACACAAACACTTCTTGTTCCAGCTTAGTGAGGACCTAACCTGATTTTGAGAATATTTCCGGGCTGGTAAACTTAAAAGTTAAATGTCTCCAGTTATATCTTCATGAATGGCTCTTATCAGAGGTCTCACCTGAACACTTCAGCTGCCCTGAATGTAAACGAGGCCAGAACTGACTGGTTTATCAAGCTCATTCTGTATATTGTTATCTATGGTTGTTGCATTCAGCAGTCACACAGGTACATTTCCCAGTTCAGAAACCCTCAAACACGGATGCACTCAGCGACAGCTACCCTACCAATCCCTCACTGATCTGTGATGTCATCTTCTTATGCAAAAGCTGATGGGTGGTTGGGTTGGGGGGGGGATTAAGCCCTGCTCTCCAGCTCTGTTTCTGTGGCTGTGTGTGCACGCTCATGGGCTCATGCAGGGATAAGTGTTGTTTGACAGGACTGTCCAGGCCTGTAGACAGCTGGTTGTGTGATGGATAGGCTACTCTCCTCCAGTGGCCTCCGCTCATTGACTCTGATCTCCTGATAATGTTTCCGGCCTTTAGTCTCCGCCTCGCCTGCCTATCTCTGAACGTTCATCTTTTCTAATCTAGAATTAGTCGCCTCACGTTCCTTGGTGTTACACTTGTTGTACATCAAATCCTGCATGAATTTGACTGAGACTGCTATGTCTTTTTAAAATAAAAACATAACAGAAATCATCCGATTGCAGCAGCTTTTTCTAATAAGCAAATACAACCAAAGACAGACAAAATCCGTCTTTTTTTTCCCGCTGAGTCATAATTTTTGCAGCAAATATGAAGCCAAAAAGAAGAATATGTTGGCAATACGAAGAACCCCTTTTACCGTATGCAAAGGGTTTAAGAAAGTAAGTTGAAAAACTGATCATTGTTATCAGAAAATCACCATAAAGATTGAAACAAGTGATGTCCATTAAATTGGAAATGATTAGTTGCTTAACTTGAAGCTGCTACCATGTTTAAGAATTGAAAGTACAACTGTTTGGGTGAAGAAAGCCAAAACATGACACTGCAGAACGTGTTTCACCAAGACCATAAGGGTTAGGATTTGACTAAAGCCAAATTTAAAATTTTTAGGACAATAGAAGATAGTTTGGTTTCATCAGAATTGGGCCTTTTTGGATTGAAGGAACTGAAAGTCAGTTCCACAACCGGCTGCCAGTTTCTGGACGATACTTTGAATCAGTGCCTGGAGCAGGCAAAAGTTTACGGCAGGACAGTGCTCCAGCAGCTTACCAGGAAAGGCTTCAGACATTACTGATTAAAGACCTTGCCAACATCTTCACCTGACTTGAACCTTTCTCCAACCAGACTTCAGGAAGGCTGGCTATTTCAAAAGATGGGTAGACATTCTCAACAAAGTCCAAGACCAAAACACTATACTTATAATAATAACTCTTCAGGCCCTGTTGAGTAGATGTTTTTTAGTTGGCAGTGACTTCAAACACCCAAATAAAATTTATATTTTCAGAATTGTTTTCCTCTGTAGCAACTGCTTTAAACTTACTATAACATTTAACAGACAAGATCTGTTTCATTTTACTTCCTTTGGGATCATGGACTACAACTTCTTCCTTTAATCCTCTTATTTTCAGGATTTAGCGTATCACAAGCACTGAAACCACAACTGCTACAACACAGTAACAGTTACAAATATTTAAACTGCATGGTTCCGCAAACACACCTCTGCTTGTGTAAATGTCTTCGGTGCTGGCAGTTAGCCCGATCAGGTGGTACTGGTTGAGCCTGGAGCCGTCTTCTGCCACCACAACAGACTTGGCAGCACCCTGAGTCCAAGTGTAGACCACCTCCGACACCGGATAGGCATCTGAGAGACAGGAAGAGACAGATTACTTAGAATTTTAACAGTCAAGATGGAAGTAAGACATTTTCATCCCGCCTCAAGGCCAAGGACAGAACTCAGCTGTGCAGTTTATTTGTTTTTGTGCGTTTTAAGTGGGTGGGTGTCTGAGCGTATTTTTGTTTCAAGCTCTGTTCTGGGTCAGAGGTGAGCTCTCCTGTCAGCAGGAACCAGACTGTGTCGGATTAATCAAAATGTGTTGCATCACCCTTGTGATGAAAAACAGAGAGCCAACTGAGACCTCTCATGCTATTTCATTTATTCATGTGGAATATTGCACCAAAGCTGGACACTGATTTATCTTCTGCTATCCTGCAAGCTCTGAAATATGGAAATTGTCACTGACGTAGGAAGATTTATTTCTCTCTGAGTTTGTATTCGATCTGGAATAGTACATTTATGGCCTCTAGAGTTTATTCAAATACATTTTTGAAAAGACATTCATTTCCTTTCAAGCAATTCACTCACTGCTTATTGCAAATACTGCTACCTTTTTTTTTTCTTTTTCTGGAAAAGGCCTCTGAGGATGAAAATGTCCAGCAGATCCTTGACTTTTGGGAATAAAGGGAGTGACTTATTAGAGATCTACCTAAGCTGTGTTAAATTACCTTCTCCTGTTATGGTTCTACAGAGAAAAAGTAGCGCCTCAAATAATCTTTAGGAATTATCTCCAGGAGTGCATCAATTTCCACTGACCCTATCTGTTAAAAGACCCAAATTTGGAGGACAAATAAGCATATTTACAGCCTGGCTCAAAAAAACGCTGTTGGTGTCCATAGTTAGAGTTTAAATCCGTGGCAGGGGCAGGGGGCAGAAACTTTTATGTACCTCACTTTTTAATTGTTGTGTTGTTAATTGCACTGGGTTGGCCTGGAAGGTGATCAAGTTTGTCCATGATACAACTAATGTTCCCTTGCATTCATTCTGATCAAATCTGTCCATTTATCCTCGCTTCAGATGCTGTTTGGTGGCAACACCTGAAACAAGGACTGCTCTGGTGGCAGCCACATCTCTGCTGGAGCTCTAGCAAAGCTCTGCTGGAGCTACAATTGCAGCCAGAAGTCCTCGTTTCAGATCATGATAGTCCTTGTTTCAAATGTTGTTTTAAGATGTACAGATACGCCAACAGAGCTTACACAACTGGGCTTCAAACTCAAACCCAGTCAATCTACAGACGAAGAAGACAGAAGAAATTAATAAACCATGTGAAAAGCACTGGAAAAAAAATCTATGAGTAACAGCAGTGAAAGTAACAGGACTGAGTTTTTAGCATAGTATTAGCAACTGCATAAAATATAACAACAGCGATCAAGCTAATAATGAGAATAATGGACATATTTTGCTGAATTACAAAAATTTTGTAATTTAGGTAACAGGACAATACATTGAGACTGTCCTTGTTAGTCATAGTTTAAAAATCATGAACTATGCAAACAACTTAAAGGGAGAACTTATTTTTGGTCTTCACGTGACCTTCAGAAGGTCTAAATTATTAACCGTCCTATAGAACATGTGACGTAAGGAATGATCTCAACTTATTTTAGGAATTGTGGAGTGTTATGGTAAAGGGGCTGAGTGAAAACATGGAGACCAGAATATAATGTCCAGTTCAGCCAAAATATTATGAATCTTTTTATGGATAAATATATTCAGACCGTATATGACACATGGGATCATACAACAATGCACAAAAAATGCGATTTTTCAAGGATTAATATAAATTATTTAATATTATATCAGATATCAAATGCTATTTTTCATTACTTTTGTGAATATTTAAAAATATCTTTTGTTTGCAATGCCATAAATGTGCAGGGCACTTCTTAAGATATTAAATGCATTTCACTGTAAATATAATGTATATAATGTACGTATGGATCCTATTCACCCATTCAGTAGAATAACTATATTTGTTCTGCTGCAAAGTTGGACATTTTAACATGGGGGTGAATATGGAGTCAGCCCCTAGTGGTCTGTTGAAGAACTGCAGAAAAAGCTACCTCCTGGATGGCATCAAATTAGCGAGGCGATGCAGACCCTTGTTGATGCTACAGAAATGTTTCTCCAATCATAAAAATGTCTCCAATTTCCACTGCACCATAAGGTACTGCTCCTTGAACTACTGCCCCACATCCCCCTTTACAACTGAGAAGATTTTTTCTATTTTTTTTTTATTTTCATGTCCTCAGAAGGCCCCATGATTAATGATTTACAAATCCAAGAAAGCTTTCAGAAGCACAGAGACATTTGTAAGTGTTGTTTGCTCATCTAGATAATCCTGGCATGAAATGGACAATTATGAACATTACTACTAATACAATACGGCACATTTCAAGATTGCATTTAAACTGCATGTTCTACAGAGCGCCACAAACACTAAAACACTTCAGACTTGTCCTTGTGTAACACAGTAGCCATTGTTTATTTATGGTGGGTAGAAAGCATCTTAACCTGCATGTTTCCATTCTTGTTGCTCACTTGGCCGCTTGATGCTGCGGGAGACTGTATGCAGTGTTTAATTTTAGTCACTGACAGGCCAAAGGTTGGTACGTTAAAACAAGTGTAGATTGCAAAAGGGGATTACTGGTGAATTTCATTAAGCAGACGAGGAGCTAAAGACTTTGGCAGGCCGCATGCTGCGCCTTTGCCAACTTCTCAGCACTTCACACTTTATGCTTTGCTGCTCCTGTCCTGACGGCTATCACGACACAACACACATTTTCCTTATTAACATTCAGTGTGACACCAACATCTGTCCAGTTTTACCACAGGAATCTGTTACAGTAACTTTGATTTGACAATCAAATTAACAGTAACAGAGAAAACAGGATTTACTGTCCTCTCACAGTCATTATTAAAAGTTGTTGTATGGGTTTGAATGAACCTCCCAGTGGAAAAGTAAATCACTGATTAAAATGTTTTGGGTAGAAACCATCTACATCATGGAGTCGCTCTGTTTTTAAAAGAGTCAAATCACCGGTTTCCATCAAGCAAACTGAAGAGATTCCTGAAATATCTAAAAGTGGGTTAAGAAGTGTCTCACCTTACAAAAACCTGGAAGGCGAGTGGTGAACTAGTGCCAAGGAAGAACTCATGAGCAATTGTAACCAAAGATCAAAGATCAGCATTCAAGTTGTTGAAATTGTGAGAGAGCGGATCAGGAAGCATAGCATCAGTGTCACTAATGGATTGGCCAGCAGTGTCCAGATTTGAACCCTGTTTAGAATACGCCGGAGAAAACGTAACGGTCCAGCTTCTATCATCAATACAAGACCCCGGTGAAAATCTGTAACGGAAATAAATGTTGTGGTATTGTAAAAGTGTAAAAATGTCGCTACAATCAAAGCCATAGATGGTACGACAAAGTATTAGTGACTTTTCTAATGACTAAAGAGGAAATTAAGGTTCAATAATGTTCAGATCTGATGTCTGGGATCACAGAAGTTACCATGCTTTATTGCATCTTTACACGTTTCCACACATGTTACAGAATCCTATTTTAGTCTGCCTTTTATTTTCTTTGTGCTGTCAATTCCGGTAATCTTGTACCAGATAAGATAATAATCAGGAACTTTTAGCCTCTTTTTTTCTTTTTTTTTAACACGTAAGGAATCCTTTCTTCTTCTTTTCCTTTCGGTTGTTCTCTGCAGGGGTCATTCGCCTCCATCTGACCCTAAGGAACCCTTACATTAACATTTAGAAAGAACTGTAATTACAGATGTTTCAGCGCTGCTCAATGATACCTGTCTGATGTCATGTCGGAGGTCCAAATGTACGTTGTGAAGCTCTCTGCCTGCACTTCTTTTCACTTGCACGACAAAAGTTCAGCCACAGTCTCGTAGAGATTGGGGATAATATTTTCAGATATGTGTTTCATCCAACTTTACTGCAACTCCAAATGTGCTATTAAGCTGTAAAATCTGACATTTCTGATGACTGTGCTACGGAAACGTGAACGTTTACACACTGTGACTTAGCAGCAACGTGAGTGTTTGGAAAAAATAAAACGTTGTTCTGTTCAAATAGCGCAAACCTGCTTCTTGTTTGTTTGATGTGTTGATAGTACGGATGTGCTGCATGTGTCTGGAAAAGATGATCAGAACGAAATATGAAAAAAAACATGCTGGGCACCTGGAATCGATATGTCGACTTGTCGATTCCTACTCGGAAGCGACATTCGGTTCTCATTCCTACTCCTCATGCCCTTTCACCTGATGAATCCTAAAAGGCCTTTCCATTTCCATTCCATTCAGATATCGATGCTTTACTTTCAAGAGAGATCATGTCTGCCACCGAGGAATGGGAACATGGATTGAAATGTTCCCGTTCTTAAAGTCCACCTTTCACCTGCTCTGCTACACAGGGGCTAATCTAGGTTAGAGCTGGCCATGGGAATGCCCGGCAGCTTCTTGAATGTTAATTGGATTGCGCTCATTTGTGTAATCTGACAGAGTTGTGTGGGCGGGCTGGATCTCACTAAAATCTGGGGATAAGAGCCTCATCCTTTGAGCTTAACAGACTCCTGAGGTGTGGCATTTGGCCAGATCTGCCTTTAAGTACCAGCAGGCTAACTCTATATGTGTCCTCGCTGGTCGGATGCACAGACATGCTGCCCTGTTAAGAAGGCACCAGAAACAATCAAGACTCATCACTGGCCTAATTAAGCACAGAAGAGCCTGAGGCATTTTAAGGATAGTTGCAAAAACAGACCTTGAATATAAAGAAAGTTGCTAAAATCAGCTGCACAGCTTTCTCCCAACATGCCGTGGACACAGTTGGGATCGATTAATTCTTTGCTGTGGCAGCGACAAAAGCTTTGAATTGCAACTTAATGCTGGGACTCTAAGCTAATATCAATGCAGCGTAAGTGTAGAGAGCGGAAACAAAGTATAGATTGCCTTAAATGTAGCAATCAAGAATGAATTAGCACTTAAGTGGGGAAAAAGCACACTCAGCAACCTGACTCTGTTAAGCAGGGAAGCATTAATTACCCTGAATAATGTTCTTTTGTTCTCTAAATTTAGACTATACTTATGCCTAACTTATTGCACTTGGATGCCATTGTATAACAATATTAGTTGGGATTAGTGCATGCTGCAGGACGTGGGCGGATGTAGACGTTCATAGCAGGGATTTTACTCACAGCTGCCAAACTTAAGTGGGCATGCGTGGGCGTCCATGGGGAAGTCCTCCAGTTGCATGGGGCACTCTGCTGAGATGGTCAGTCTAAGGAAAAAATGAATAAATAAATAAATACATATATATATATAAATATATAAAAAGAAATCAAGCAGTTACAGTATTTATTATTTTAAATTCCCCCTTGAGCATTCATTGATATATTACAAAGAGAGATATGCAATCGATAAAGCCCCAGGATGACTTATAAATGAATTGCAAGGTGATAGTTTTATCAGTGTTAAAATAAAACAAAGAAATCTGAGACATTTTTCTCCAATAAGAGCAAAAGTGATGTTGTAGTGCAGCATTTCTTTCTCTGTATTGAAGTGGCAACAGTACCACCTAGTGGCCACAGAGTGTCACTGCAGAAGAAGAAGAGAAACTCTTTTTTTTTTTTTTTTTTCCCCGCCCATCGAAATAATTGTTAACTCTTGTCCCAGTGATTTTGTCATTTCATTCTATTATGCACAATATGAAATCTTCTGGATTGCTTATAAGAGCTTTTCAACTCTCATTTCATCTTAGAGATTCACAATCACTGCTCATTTTTTTCTGCTTTGCCTCTTAGTGTCCTGAAAGAACAGTAAGCTTAAGTAAATCAAGCATACATAGCAGCCACACACCCCTCATAATGCTTCCCTATTTTTAAGCTATCTGTCCTAGATTGGATGAAATCCCTATGGGTAGTTCTGCTCTTTGCATGAGGCTGAACATTGACGCAGTGTTTTGATGACGTTGGTTCGTTAGCTGAAGTAGAAACCAGTGCACGAAAACTCATTTTATTTAAGGTTTTGTTATCTTTTAGATTATTTGCTATCAATTGAGCTGAAAGTCATGCTCTTAATTACACCTCTGCAGCCTGGAATGACACAAAATCCACGTGGGACATGTTTTTTTTTCATGCTCTAATGCCTCCTGCGTGTACAGCATGTACCAGCTTTCCTAATTAAATCAATAATGTGAATCAAGTAGAACGAAGTAGGACAGGAAGCCACCTCTGGTTCCCAGAGACGACAGTTGGGAGGGAGGTTTGCCTTGGCTTGATTTCCACATCAGTGCAGCATCATCCAGATTGGGTTAGTGTGTGGAAGTAGCCCAAGGTTTGTTTTGTTTTTTTCTTTTCTTTTCTTGTTTTTTTTTCAGCAGAGGAGAGGAGAGCGTGTCTTTGAGATAAATAAATGAGAACATGGCTCTCGGCAATTACAACATGTTCTAATTATTCACGTAGCCTTGCCCCAATATCGTGACGAATGTAAAGAGAGCTCAAAATCTTTGTTTCTCAGTGCAGGTGTACTTTTAATATTTGTCTGAAATAATTTCTATGATTCTGTCTGTCATGTGGTACTTGAACCTTTTAAGTTTTATCAATTCATACTGAAGTCCAGAGCCTCATTAATTTTGGCAGTGTCATCTCTCTTGTCTGCCTTTAATTTTATTCTTGAAGGATCTTTAGGCAGCCACATCTGAGGGATTTCTGGGACATCATTGTTCAAGATTTCCTGGAGAAGCAATTGATTTAAACCTTTAAACTTCTGCAATTTCTGATGACTCTTTCTGGTAGATCATGTCATCCTTGGGAGAAAAAAAGCAGTTTCCATTGCAGTTTTGTCAACTGCCTTCGTTTTATTTTTGAAATGTGGCTGCCGGCTAATCTGACAAACTCAACTGGTAGTCAGCTTCAGAGTTTTGTCATTCCGGCGCAAAGGCTCTAGATGAGAGCTTGACATGGGTTGCCATGGCAACAGCTGAAACTTTGAGGTATTCTGATAAGCGATGCTTAAACCGTTCAGTTAAATTCTACACACACGTCATGCAAGTAGGCATTTACGGTTGCCATTTGTTGTAACCTGAGAGCTCCCAGATGGCCGGCGTGTACGTGTGCATGCACGTGCGTTTGTGTGAGTGCATGTTAATGCAGGAAACGGCATCAGGGCCACTCGTGGCTTAGCTTTGCTGATGATGACAAACACAGTGGTGTAACAAAGCCGCTTGCCGCTGCTTCAGTCTCAGTTCTGTTTCCCCCTCAAAAACACAATCACATTTAGATTTATGCATGCGTGCATCGATTTAAATAAAAGGACACACACTGAAATTAGCACATGCTGATTCAGTCCTGAGGTTAAAAGTTAATGTCAGCCATTATATATTTAACAAAGCAAATAAATATCATGTGGACAATACTAAGTACCCCCATGACACTACGGCTTGTTGATCCGCCTTCATCATACATATTTATTTTTGGAGGATTTTGCTCCATTCTTCCTGAAAACATTGCTTCAGTTCATTGAATGTTTTTAGACTTTTACTTATTCAAGGATCTCCAAACGTCCCACTACAGAATCTCAACTAGATTGAGGTAATCCAAGTATTCTACAGTATCAAGTATAGTGCTATTTTTTGTCCTCTATGTTGCAGTAGCATGTTGTATTAGGGGCTTTTTGCAGTTCTGGTAAAGCAACAAGCCAAAACAAGCGATACAGATTTAGCATATTGTGTCATTTACTCTCTTTCAAACAATCACGGTGTACCACTGTGACGCTGCAGAGTGCACATCACAAAAGAGAATGAGAATTTTTGAGGACTTCTATGAGTACCCAGATCATTACTACATGCAAGTTGTATGAATTGGTAGTTTGCTAAGTCAGTGGATCCCAACACAATAGCTGAAAGGACCAAGGAGGAGGTTGCCACTACGTACACGGGACCCCTGCTAATTAAACCTGCCACCTGAATGCTCCAGACGACCAAACTGTCAAAACATCTACTTTTATTGACATCTGCACTCCTGTTGTTGATGAGTTGACAATCACCTGCACCTGACTGCATCTTAACCCTCTTAAACCTGCATAGGCAACAAGGGGTAACTCAGTATTTCCCACTTCTTCTTTTTTTTCTTAATTTAAAAACAAAATTAAAAACAATGGCACATTATTGTTCTAAGGCTAAGACCCAATAAACTGTAGCATCTACAGTGGGTCCGTTTGTGTGTACATCTGATGCAACAGATGTGCTGTCAGATGTGACACAAAGATGTGCTGACACGTACGCCCGCTCTGACTGTGCGCTGTATATCTGCCATACATACTGTGGATAATCTACCCTCCATCCAGCACTGCTATCAGAGTGCACTCATCTGTGACACAGTCACCTCTAAGTACTCGAGCAGGAGAACCCTGACGATAAGCACAGAATTACTCTAATTCTCTGCGGTCAAAAGGCCAAAAACAACAAGTCGTTTACTCAGAGAACGGTGCCATCCACAAAGTCCTTTGCCCTACCTTGAAATCTCAAAGAAAGGTAATCTACTGCACCAACAAAGCCTCTCTAAACTTTCATGACAGCTGTTTTTATTTTATCTCGCTGACAAATCGACACAAAACCTTATTTGACATCATTACTTTGTATTTCTGTTCACATGTAAATGCTGATGTTTCAAGGTGTCTTTATCATCCCAACAAATAAATACCACAATAACTAACAAACACAAGTAACTGTTTAAGTGCATTATTCAGCATCAGGAAGAAATGATGCTGTGAACTTCCACATCCTGCATCGACGACCTGAAGGCAGCATTTAGGATGGCTTGGATCAGTCAACATGGCTTAAGCTTTCTTCTTCACTGGTGTGGACTGCAGTGATCAGCATCTGGGGTTCATTCTAGCCTCACACGTGTGTGTTTGGCTTACAATTTTTCCATTAAATAAAAACTAAATTTCTTTTCATAATGATGGCTATCCCACTGATGCTCTTTTTTTCTTTTTCTTTTTTTTAGACCTGCTTTATTTCAATCTCAAAATGCTTTCACCTGATTTAGTAACAAGAAAAAGGAAGACGGACAAGACATGAAAGAAACACTTGTTACTTCTAAATTCTGCAGTCTTGCTGTTCTAAAATGGCTGTAATACTTCTGTCTCTCCACTGGGTGTCACTGTTTTCCACCAGTCTGAGCCACATTCAGGGTTTGTTTGTGCAGACTCTAAGGACATTCAGAGCTGGTTTGTTTTGTGTTTGTCCTGCTGCCTGAGCACCTTGAACCTTTGTACTATCTTAAGACTGGCATAATTTAATGTTTTTAGGGGTTTTTGTGTCATTTAAATGTACTGCAGACCTTCAGAGGGGAGAGCATTTCTGTCTGTGTGATGGCGTACCTCATGGTGTAAAGCAGAGTACCATCATCCTGCAGCCTCAGCAGCTTGTTGGGCGTGGTCATGTTATGAGCAATGGATTTCTTTCCATTAAGAAAGAAGGTGTCGGGCGTCCAGATGTTGCTGGCCAGCAGGTTGTTCAACGGCAGCATCTCCATGGGCCCTTTGAAGCACAGACGCTCGTCTTTCCAGCTCTGACGAAAGAACACGTCTATGGTGTATTCCTGAGACCGACGGTCACAGAAAGACAGGTGTTGGTTGGGTTTTGGGAACACAAAATCACACGTTCACGCGCCTCAATAATACATTCAATGATGAAGTTTTAAATTAATGAAATTTGGGGTGCTTTTTCATCATGTTTTAAATGTACGTTGAATTAAAACCAAACCAGTTTAGTCTATGTGTGTTTTCATAAATCATCAAACGGTTTTCGAACTCTACTGATTGGACACTGACACGCATCTATCCATCATAAACCTTGTCTTGTGTGAAATATAGACTCGCTTCATGCTCTGAAAAACAAATGACCATGAAACACACAATGCACCACCCAACAGAATGATGATGCTGTTAGCAGACTGACGTGCAGTATATAAGCTTTTATGGGCTGAAGAAACATTCAATTCTCTCGCAAAGACACATTAATCAATCACGGCTCTCTGACAAAACCTTTCTCCAATCGATTATGGCAAAGTGGCGGGTTTGATCACTGCCGTGTCAAAGTGTGCCAAGGATATGGCAGAATGTAATGGAAGATTTAATGAAAGTGCAAATTTAATGCATTTCGTTATCCAAGTAGAACCGAATAGTTCATAGGAGAGGGGATTAATGAAGAGGTGAATCATTTGGAACAAGTTAGAATGGGCCAGCCACGTTGCATTAAATCTTAAAAGTTTAACTTGCCCACGTTCATTTTATATCCTTTTGAGAGCAGCCAAAAAAAAAAAAAAAGAGGCGATCTTCAAAGACACAACTAGGACGTGATCGTTCTTCCTCAGAGCAGCAGGAGCAGTGGCGTCAGTCTCATGAAATGTAAATATCTGCTTCAGTTTAAAAATATCAGCAGGAGCCTGGATGGGTGACGAAACTCACCATCTCCGTGTCGGATACGGGGCCAAAGCTGGTGACGAAAATGTTTGTCTTGATCTCTGTGACATTCTCTGTCGAGGGAGGGATGTGGAAGAAAAGAAATGAAAAGCAATAGAATGAATTTCACTTGATCTGTTTAGAAAGTCATCGGGTTCCGCTGATATTTGCATACAACTCCAGTAAATGTCCGTTAAAGGGGAAACTATAACCAAAAGTTGAAACTATTTCCTGTCTGTCGTGAAATTACCACTAAAATACGGTACAACAGCACCTTTTTTCAAACAGTGATTTACAGTTCAGCTGATAGCAGCTAGTTTCATGGGGGCCGGATGTGTCTCTTGCAGTCAGACATGAAACTGGAAGGACATAAAAAATGAACATCAACAAAAATCTGAATTAGGCAATTTCAGCCTAAGCCCCAAACTACGTTTTATCTCAGCATTTTTCAGTTGGTTGTCACTTTAGATGTTAAAATATATGCTCTCCAGCAAAAATAAGGAAAAAGAGAGAGAGAAAGAAAAAGCCCTTGAAGTGCCGTTTAAATCCAATCTATGCAGCAATGCCACTTCTGACCACATGGTGGCAATATATCACAAAAAGTGTCATTTCCTGATATAAGACGATATTAAATGCACCTCCAGTGGGACAATGAAGTATATGTAATACAAAAGAAATTATTTTTTGCTGTAAAGCAGTATTTTTTCATTACACTATCTGCTATAATCTCTCTCAGTATGTTACAATCTTTTTTTTTGAAGAAGGAGAAGAAGAAGAATTCCCCAATTCGTTTCCTGTTGCTGGAATTTGATTGTTGTGATAAAATGCTTTTAAACACCTGCCTTAACACAATTGTCAAGATGTTTCTAAACACACCAAAGTGGGGGAGAGCCACGCCTACTGTCATATTTATGTAATTTTCTTTGGTAAAAGTATATCAAAAGTAACATAAAACTAGTGTAACACATTAGAACTCAAAGACAGTAATATTGAAATATGACTAATTACTTTCTAATGACTGCTTTTATAGAATATATTACAATTTGGAGGTAACTTGCCCAACACTACTGTTTATTGTATTTTTAAAAACATATAGTTATATGCCCCCATGTGTTCAGTAGTGGTATTGTTACATATAGTGGCTTTAAACTAAAATAAATGACTTTAAGTGTAAAAATGCAGCACTTTAACTGTTCACAGCCAATTATTTGCTACTTAATCAATGCAATGAGTCCATCGTTCCCTCTTGGTTCAAAAATTAAGTCTCAAAATGTTTTATTTTGCCAACAATTAGCCAAACCAAATGATTCTTTAAGTAACTAACAGAGTAGAACGGAACTAATTGTCACGGTTGCATGTACAGTTAAATAAAGATGCTAGTTTAAGCTGTGTCCAAGGGTAATAAGAGCTGCTTTTGTTTGACATCTTGACAATAAGACATTCGGGGGAAAATAATGTTCATGACTTAGGTTCATATAGCGGTCAAGACACTGATCAATAACATGAGTGTCAAGGATCAATATCAACATTTGAAATACTCCCCCATCTCCCATCAGCTAGTTTATCAATAGATGCATTATGTGTTGGTGCTGGTTTAAATGTACCTGATCTGACATTTCTATATGACACTTCTGTCTTTTGAGCAGGTGAATCAGAGAAACATAAATCTTGTTTTTGAGAGCTGTGATTGGTTGCTCTGATTCAGAGCAGCTTGTTGAGTAGACCAGGGCTCTGTGTTTTTCTGGTATGTATTTTTAGGCCCTCTTGTCAAGGGTAGCAACGGTTACCAGGATGTGAAAGCAAGCTTTTGCCATGACACATCAGACATTCGATGTGAAAAAAAAGGCCTCTTTTTTTCCCTCCTATTATGGGACAACTACCGTCTGGATGTGGACCAGCGGTGTGCGTTTGTGTGGGAAATTTAGTGGAAAATTCATTAAGTGCAATTTCAAAGCAGGGGAGAATGTGAGGATTTCAGTTGAAAAGAATCTGAGAAAAAAAAATGTGTGTTTGAACAGCAATTTATTGTTTGTCAAGGTTATCTCCTGTTGCCAGGGTGAGGAGCGTGAATGCAACACCACAGAGCTGCGTTCTGCTTGTGGTGAGGGTGGCTCAATTGATTTACTCCCTCTTCTGCCTATAAGAGAAGATGTATGAGCTTTCACTGAGAACACTTTCTACCCTACTGGTTGCCAGTCTCCCAGCAGACTCCCATGAATCAGTGCGTGAAATCGCAGCAGACATCGGGGCTCTGAGTTTAGGGTTAGTGGGTTAGGTTTCCATGCCGGCAGACATTAGAACGTAAGTAAGGATGTGTGGAAAAAACCTCCGAGCCCTGGCCGCAGCCTGTTGTCGTAGCCGTCCAGCAGCCCGTCCAGGATCCTGGTGAAGACGGTGCTGTTGTCGTTGGGGCCCGTCTCCTTCTGAGCCTCTGAGGACTGGCAGAGACTATAGGAAGGAGGAGAGAGAGCATCCCAGTATAAGTTGAACTCTGGGGCATCAAAACGTGACATGGTTATTGTGATTAATTAGCTCGCTGCATCAAGGACAGACTTATGATTAATTATTGAACATAAGTGCGGCTTACAGCTACCAGTAGAAATAATTAAGGGTCGGACATGTGATCCAAATGCAAACAAATGAGCTTGTCCCTCTACGTATGGAAAGAAGCAAGGCATTGTGTCTGAAAAGGAACTCATCTACTCAGATAAGAGTGCAGGATTCCATTTTCTTTCT
Source organism: Arrhamphus sclerolepis (assembly GCA_037176975.1). Taxonomy (NCBI): domain Eukaryota; kingdom Metazoa; phylum Chordata; class Actinopteri; order Beloniformes; family Hemiramphidae; genus Arrhamphus; species Arrhamphus sclerolepis. The sequence goes on from JBAMYA010000012.1 coordinate 6,260,820, forward strand.
ACCTTTTTTTTTTCCTCTCTTTCATTGAGCGCAAGACATCTTAAGCATTGCTGTAGCAGAGGGCAGCTCAGATATACGATCAATCACTGAGAAGACGGTCGAGCCGGCAAGAATCCGCAGGGAAAGATATATGAAGCTCTAAGAGTTGCGTCTTGCCAAAGTGGCAATTGAAAAGCAAAACTTGAAAATTAAACTTATCAATGAATGTTGTGAATCCACTGTCAGTATCAAGGCCCTAATTTGTGTTTAAATGACCTCCCAAAGTGTTTTTTTGTTTGTTTGGTTTCTCTTTTTTTTTAAAGTTCTTAATTTACCTATTTTGGCATCCATACAGGAGCAGGAGGGAAATCAGGAGCCTCGCCATTGCTGGAAATCTGCTCACTTTGTTTTCAAGATCTGCAACACACAAAGAAAGAGACAAAAGAGGAAAAAATATATCATGTAACTGCATCATGATTTTTGTTTGTTTTTAAAGGATAATGAGGTGTAGAGTTCCATGAATCCCAATACACAACAAAACCCATCAGAAGCAAACTCTTTGCCTCTGTATGCAGCAAAGTAGAGCATCACTAAATCAAGCAGTGGGACAACCGTTGAAGCTGCATTCTGCAACTCCTCAACAACCAAACCATCATCATCTTCACATGCTCCAACACTGCAAAGAAAGCACTGTTACATCAATGCCTCCAGACAGGCTGTACACATTTGAAATTGTTTTCTGCGGGATGAATTCCACAGTGCTCTTGAATCCAGGGAATAGCAATGACAATACCCCTCCCCTCTCCTCCACCATCACCTTTCTCCATCCTCTCCACCAGCAAGAACATGAAACTGATAATGTTATACACACAAGCCAATAATCAAAGGAAGATACCTGAATGCAGGTCCATCACCAACAAGCTTTAAGGGTTTTTTTTTCTCTCAAAACAGCGACTGTAGGCTCAGGGGGGTCTCCGTCGGCGGTATTGAAACCGAACTGGACAATCACCTAATCCCAGTGCTTGTCGGCTGTCTCACCTCCTCCTCCTCTTTGGATTCTCCACGATGGGCTGTTTCTACTCTCCCTGTCTGTCTCTCCCTCCCTCTCTCTGTCAGTCACCTCACCAGGAGGTGTTGTAGTAGTCTGTGTGCTCCTCACGGCTTTATTGCTCCTTCAGCTCCTGCTGCACCGCGTCTCCCGCACCGCCTCCCTCCAGAGGTGTTGCAGCATCACCGGGGCTTTGCCTCCGCGGCTTTGTCCGCCAGCCTCGGAGGAGACCGGATTCGCTCCACATTTCTCCCCCCCCTCTCTTTTTTTTCTTTGTGTGTGTGTGTGTGTGTGTGTGTG
>JBAMYA010000012.1:6265777-6311550 GCA_037176975.1 Arrhamphus sclerolepis
GAGGAGACCGGATTCGCTCCACATTTCTCCCCCCCCTCTCTTTTTTTTCTTTGTGTGTGTGTGTGTGTGTGTGTGTGCGTGTTGTACCGCCTACTGCAAGGGTGCTGCAGCGGCGGCTCGGAATCTTTAAATTAGTTGCTCCTCATTGGCGGATTGGAAAGAGGCGGAGCAGATGTTAACAAAACCAGGTGTTTCAGCCTTATTGGTCCAGAAATGGTTTTGTTTTTTCAAAAACAAGTAAAATAGATAAAACCCTCCAGCGTTCTCTCTTTTTTTTAATCATTTTTGGTCGAACTACTCTTTGACACAACTAAATTGAACATAGCAACCCTTAATTAATTATACCACCTGTACCAAATTGCCTAATCCACCAGATTCAAATCTACTAAATTTACTGTTTTTATCCTCTTCTGTATTTTACCTGTGCATTATTGTTCTTTTCCCTTGCATGGTGAATTTAAGTGCCAAAAAAGACACCTTTAAATACAATTTAGTATTATTATTATTATTCATTATTACTAATTTGGAACGTCGTCAGAAAAAAACATGGACGCTATTACGTCACTGGCCGTTGCCACTGCTAGCCATGTTAGCTTGCGTGTTTGAGTTATTTTACAAATATATTTTATTCAATTATCACACACAGGACATTAATCTAAAAACAATAAATAAATAAATAAATAAAATAAGGGGACTTTTCATGTTTGAGTGGGTTCTCTCTGGGTATTCCAGCTTCTGCCCACATTCCAAAGACAGGCATGTCAGATTAACTAGTATTCCTAAATGCCCCTTGGGTGAGTGTGTGAATGGTTCTTTGTCTACTGTACATGTGGCCCTGTGATGGATTGGCGACCTGTCCAGGATGTACCCCTGCCTTTCGCCTGAAGAGAACTGTGATAGACTCAAGCAGATCCCCATGACCTTGTACTGGAATTAATGGGTGTAGATGATAGATGGATAGAAAAAAACTTGCCTTTTTTAAAAAAAAAAAAAACTTTGATTCTACCAAGCACATTTTTGTCATGGATTTTGATTTATAGCATATTGTTCTCTGTTTTTCAGGCATATGATTGATTATAGGCCACATGCAAGGTTGTACTCTCGTTTTTTGTGACTATAAAATGCAGTTGCATCTCGACAAAAACTTGGCAATTTAAGGGTGAAACATTTTTGAAAATGTTTAACCCTTGTTTATGTTTAAAAGGTTTGTTGAAATAGGATTTTTTTAACATTTTTATAGATTCTCTGAATTATGTGCACATTGTTGAAGGTACATCAAAGGCTACACTTATTTAACACTAGGCTAATTATTCTTACAATTTAGAGTGTCGTAGTCAGGAAAAAAACATGGATGCCATGTCACAACCCTTTGCCACTACTAGCCATGTTAGCTTGTTACTTTGAGTTATTTTACATATATTTACAAAAATATTTTGTTTAGTTAGCACACACAGGACATTAATAAAAAAACATGATTTTTTTTAAATGAATGCTATTCACTCACAGAAATATTTAGGATTATTTAGATCTCTGTATGAAGGAACATTTGCTGAAGATACCCAACTCATTAAGGAATTGAAAGGATACTTTAAGGATACAATGAAGGCCATTTTTGAAGGTAAACTTGTTTGATAAAAGCGTTTTATCCGAGACATCTGTACTGTTGTAACTGGTTGTCAGGATTTAGGATGTGGTGTTTGAGTGCTGGTGTTCTTGTTTTCTTGCCTCTTTGTCTGGGGAAGGCTTGAGAGTCTTTTTCTGCCAGTTGTGTGTGACTTTGATGGGCTGTGTGATGTTGTTGTCCTGGAACAATTTAAGTCCTCAATCCCTGAAATGTTTGCAGTTTACATTAGTGAGCAGGAAGCAAAGACAGATGCGGACGTGGCGGCACTAGCAGATGATGTACAGGGGCATGTCCAAGCCCAGAGTACAGAACTGGTCTTACGATGGTGCAGGGGCTGTGCCCATGCAGGATGATGACTTTGGAGTTGAAATACCCGTTTTGTTTGTGTTGTTGTTTTTTTGAAAATGTTTAACCCTTGCCAAGCCAATTACCCTGTAATAAAAAAAAAAGAGAAATTGGCTTTGGTATTGGCTTTAAAAATCTTGTTTATGTTTGTGGTAGTACTCCAGTGGTGGTGTACACGGACCACAATCCGCTGACTTTTGTCAACTCTCTGCAGTGTCCAAATAAGAGACTGATTCGCTGGTCCCTGTTCTCGCAGTCTTAGTGCTTGTATATTCCATATGTGAAGCGGTCTGACAATGTGGTCGCAGATGCCATGTCCCACAGCTGCTGACTTCTTAAATGCTTCCATGGTGCACCGATTGCTGAGATGGAGACAGGCTGCTGACATCTGGACTGGAGCTGCCACAGTTTAATGTTACAATTTTTGGGACAATGTAAATATTTTAACATATATTATGTCACCTAACATGCTCACCTCTGTTTTTTTCTCATCCATACATAATCACTTACACTATTGATTCCACTGATTATCACATCTCATACCTTGTTTGTTTTATTGTTTTTTTTTTTTATTGGTTGCATTAATATTTTGTTAAAATAAAGTCATATTTGGCCTACAATCTGCCTATCCCTCTTATTTATCATGGCTTATGAGCTGGCTCATGACACGCTGCACAGCCATGATTCGGATCTCCTGTTCCACCACATCCTAAAGGTGCTCTATGGTGACATGGTGACTGTGGCGGCCACTAAAATCATGTACAGGAAACCCATTTGAGATTATTTGAGCTTTGTGGCATTGTGTATTACCCTTCTGGAAGTAGGCATCAGAAGGTGGTAGACTGTGGTCATAGGATGGTCAGAGGATGAACATGGTCGGCAATAATACTCGATTAGGCAGTGGCATTTAAACCATACTCATTGGTACTAAGTGGCATAAAGTGTAACATTACACCACCAGCAGCTTAAAATGTTGGTACAATGGAGAATGGACCCCAGTTTTCATGTTCTTCAACTATGTGAACGCGGCAGCTGAAATCAAGAGTCATCAGATGTCAGATGAACATTCAGATGCTCTACTGTAAGGTGAAGTATGCAGCAGACAAACAAGAGCATATATAGTAATATAAAAACAATAGCATTTGTAACAAAGAGCTCCATGTATCAACTTAAAAACTTAACTTGACTCAACTTTTCCCTTCTATTCTAGGTCCACCTTTGTCTGCTTATATATTATTAAGTGAGACGCTCACATTTACAATGAACTGTGACATCACAGACCCCAGTAGGGACAGAATTATTCATCTTCCTCATCTTAATCGGCACAAAAAAAAAAAGAAAATCATATTTTTATGCATTTGCATTTGCACAAAGCTGGGCTTTTGCACAAAGCTGTAAAACCCGTATCAAAAGAGGCACAACAGACAGAAGAAAGAATTGGAGGGGTTAAGAAGTGAGCCCTCCCCCCCCCCCCCCCCCCCCTTGATTTACTTGCTTTTGTACTATGTAGTACCTGTATTACACTACTTTTAATTAATCATTTATTTCATTATTTTAATAAATAGTTATCAGTTACCTGCAGTTAGCACTAAATATTTTAGCTGTTAATAGGTGCCTAATATTTTAGCTGTTAATAGGTGCCTCTAGTTGTACCCAGCTTCAAATTACTTTTTAATCTAGTTTTTTTTTTTTTTTTTTTTTTCATGAATTATTGATCCAACTTGTAAGATCTGACTCAGTTTTGGCTTCCAGGGAATTCTTCACCCATTTAAAAAAAAAAGATAAACACACAGCTGGTGTGAAATATTAATTAAAATTACAACCATTTAATGTATAATTTTATTTTCAAAATAAATATTGATTTTAAGGAAGGTACTGTATGACATGTTTATTGATGACAGGGAAGCACCTTTAAAACAAACTGTCTTTGTGTAGCAATCTTTTGGAAAGTCTATTTTTAAACTTGTTCTGTGTCTTAGCACCTGGAATTTAAATTCAACACTTTTTCACATTTGAAATATTTGCTTGGTATTGTGATGCTTTATTGTGTACTATATAGCCTACATATATTTCAAACCATGAGCTTTCTTTTATCCAAACGTCACCCTAGATTTCAAATGTGGGGGGTGGGGTTTTTCATAATTGGTGGTGGGACTTCAGCACCATCCCCTGTAGTAAGAACACCCTACTGAGGTTGGGTGTTCTCATCAACAGATACAACATTATTGTGTGTGCCATCCTCTCAGCAATAACACAACAGTGTGCAGAAACTCCTGCCAGGCTGACTCAAATCATAACTTTTTAAATACTCTGACACCAAGGCAACTGTTCTCATTAAACAGGGTTATCATCCTGACGGTTGCCATAAGAGGGTAGCCGAGTTCCATGTTTCGTAGACAGTAATTAGTCTGTGATGTTTAACCTCCCTCCACTTTCTTTTAATCCGTCTGGAGGTGCAGTCTGTGATCGCGAGCAGCGGCCAGAAAATGCAAGGAAGAGGGAAAAAAGGAAAAGAGAAAAACACCAGACAGCGCTCCCGGGAGTCTGATTTCAGCACCACGTCTGGTGCGGACAGCTCCTGCAGAGTGACGACCGCTTGTATTAGGGGCTGGAGATTGGGGGTCTCCTCGAAGATATCAATTATTAAAATATGCTCTGGCACTCCTCTGTGATACATTTATGCTTGACTGAGCACATAAACTTTATTAACATCCAATAAACGTTTAATAAACATTTAAATCCTGAAGTCTGGTTTCTGGCAGAGAAATCTCCTCAAATGTTTCTGTAAATGACTGACGGCTTGTCACTATCGAGACATTTCATTTGCTAAAATCGATCATTGATGATGATGATGATGATGATGTCATCATTCTTTTCTTTCAGGAATGCTGTTGACGGAAATAAGAAGTTGATCGCCATCTATGACACCAGGTAGGAGATGTCACAATGCACAGGTCTTTCCATTTAAGCTCTCCACAACGCTGTGATAAGCGCGAGCGCGCGCGCGCCCTCCCCTCAATTATCAGTGCATTTTCTTACCTTCACCTTTATCCATCTGAATAATTCATGGTATGACCTCGCATTCTAGATGAGAAAAAAAAAAAATACAAGATTCCGCGTGATTATCAAAACTAATCAATCACTTGCATGAATTATAGGGTGATAAATGCGAGTCTGTCTTCACCAATGTATCCGTCCCGCCATTTTTATTGGAAACACAGCAGAAGGGAATTGGCGCTGATGGTATGGGGTGCGCTGTAAAAAATGTCAGTTTAGAAAGCGATACTGTTTTAATCGTTCTTAGTTTAGGGACAATTATGTTTATTAATTTACAATCATTCTTTATATTTGTAGGAACTGATTTTTATTATTATTATTGTTATTATTATCAAAAATACAAACTAAATAAATTAAAAACAAACTATATAAAAACAAACTATAGTACTAAGTAAAGTATTAATGTAGTTAATTTTTTTTTAAAGTTTATTTAAATAACAACAACATTCTATAAGGGTAGGTCATAGCGTATCCTGAAAAAATTAAGGATTTTTTTTCAACTCCAAGTCAGAAATTTCAACTCAGAAAGTTTGAAAAGCATTGCCTAGCCCAATTTTAGATTTCGTCATGACTGCTAGTAGCATCAATAAAATAAACACTTTCTTCATTTTTACATTTATGCCATTTTGTCTTATTTTATTCAAACTTAGACAGGAAGACATGTCGTCATGTTCACCTTTTATCTGCCTTTTATTTGTCTTTGTAGTTTGTCATAAGTTACCATTCCGCCATTAGAATTCCGCATTCAATGCCATGATTATGACCGATGGAAGTGCGCACTTACACTCAGCAGATGCTGAAACTAGTCCAACATTGCAAAAGTTTCATTTTCCAATTTATCAACTTAAATGAGGTGAAATTAAGTGTGTCCTGACTCCCATGATCCTCCTTTTATTAGCAATGCTAATTCATTATAGCTCTGTATGCAGTGGGCTGTTTAGCACAAATAAGCAGCATAGCAACAGTCCACTCATAAAAATGCAAACAGCACAATGCATATGTCTGACTCCATGTGAATAAAACAAGACAGAATTGTTATAAAACAGTAAAATAGGTGAATTTTTTTATCCAGCTGAAAGTTCCAATTTTGACCTCTGAGTACAAATGGAACGCACTGTTACTTTTAAAAAATGAAATATCACTGCCCCCTGAGCCCATGTTAGCCTCATTGGGCACTCACAACCCACAACCTCCAGCATAAGTGAAATTTTCATTTTAAAACACACAAATGAATCAGTAAGAAAGTGAAGAAACGGATTCTGTTTTGCTTCCATATCTGGAGAAACTCAGTATGTTGAAATTGTAACCTTCTGCAGCTAAGTGGCTACTATTTTTTACAGTGTGTTAAGTATTGGGCTTCGTCTTTCATTTGAACAAGCGGAGAGCTTTCAGCATCACCACCACCACCACCAGCAGCAGCAGCAGCTCCTCATCAATATGCGTCTGAGCTCCTGAACGGGCAGAGAGGAGCGTTGCTGCCGTGGAGGCGATGCCAGCCTGACTCTTTCTACGGAGGGCTGCTCACTTTTTTCCGCTCATCTGTCGACTTTCTCCCCCCTTTATTTATATATTTATATATTTATTTATTTTATTTTTCTTGGAGGAGGAGGGGGTCGGGGAGGGTGGGGGGAAAGCTATCAATGGATATACTCTGGATTTGACAAGCGTCCGGATAGACTGTTGTTTTGGGGAGGGGGGGAGGAGAGAGGAGCAGGAGAGGTTATTTGTTTTTGTTTGTGTTTTTTTTCTTTTTTTCTGTTAGGGAAATTAATAAATATCATTAAATAAGGGGAAGGGATGATGTTGCAGGGGTTTCGTCAGTTTCGCGTCTTATCCGCGTTGGTTGTCGGTTCAATTGTGTGTTGCGCAAAAAGGTGAGTGTTTTCTCCTTTTCTTTCTTTCTTTCTCTCTCTCTTTTTTAATTGTTTTATTTTGAGAAGTCAAGGTTACCGCTGAGGATGAATGACTGGCACAGTTACAGAGGTGACGTTTTCTCTCATTTGTCCGCTGTCGTTTCAGCGTCAATGAACCGGGCAACATGTCTTTCGTGAAGGAGACGGTGGATAAACTCCTGAAGGGATACGACATCCGACTGAGACCGGACTTTGGAGGTATGCGCCTCCTCATCCTCCTCCATATGCATCATCAGCCTCCTGCTTTATTTTTGGCGCCATTCATAGCGATGGTCAGGTGTGTGTGTATAAGCAACTGTTTAACCTCTTCCAGGGCCCCCTGTTGCAGTCGGCATGAGCATAGACGTGGCCAGCATAGACATGGTGTCAGAAGTCAACATGGTGAGTGGATTTACACCATTTACACCATCTTACATGCTGCAGTTGGCCAATACTGGTACATAATAGTCATGTGGACAGATTTACACATTGGCTACAGCTTGCATGCTGAGAACCCTGAAGAAGCAGCTTCCTGCTCTTGTTTCCTCAGACAGAAAGAAGCCTTTCTCAAAGGATGGATTAAAGCTGCAGCCCATTGGCTGAGCCAGAAAATGTTTATAAGGATGGCCAAAATGAAACCATTACTCTTATTGTGGTGGTCCAGAAAGCGATGTATTGTGTGGTGGGGTCCGGGGTCGCTCAGCAGGGCCCTGCAATGAGAATTTTCAGAAACTACAAAAGAGACTGATGCATGTGTTGACCTGGTGGGATGTGCTGGTGGGTAGGAGATATTATCCAGGAACTCTCTGTCATTACCAGCATCCTCATGTATGCCACCTATTGGGGATACATCCGTTACGCCTGTCTGACTTAATCCAGGAAGTGAAGATAGTTGCAGTTAATTGACTGACCACTAGGGGTTGACTCCAAAAGCATGCCAATCTCCATTACCTCCATAATAAAATTTACAACTTTGCATGACAAATAAACATACCTACAACCTGGAACCTAAAGAAAATAAGTCTAATCCCAAGAATTGCCGTCGAACGACTTTCAGCTTGGATCATTTCAGGACCTTTCCAAGTTGACAAACCAGACCACTATCCAGCAACATCCAGAATAAGTGATACCAGAGCTCTAATACTGATTAGTGAAGCTTTAGTCAAGATTGGCTAGTTGGCTTTGGTTGAGTCGCGGGCAACTGGTCTAGACCCACTAGTCCTTGTTTCAGCTCTAGAAACAATGGATTTGGATTTGTCATTTTAGTAACAACATCTTAAATAAGAATGTTTGGACTGTGTTAGTATGTCATGTCAGGCCCAATTCAGACCATTTATCAATATTCATCTTAATAAATCTGAAAACTAGTGGTCACTAGTGTTCACACCTGGCATTGAAATGTGTATCCAAATGCATTTTGAAAAAGATCTGATCTGACCTTCCACTTGTATATGCAAATCAATATGCATGTAATTTCATTTACTAATACCAAATGTCTTATTTTTATTTTAAGTAGCAGCTGTGAATAAAGAGGGGTAACTAAAAGAAAATCAAAGGAAGAAGCCAGAAATAGCAAAATAACATAGATCCATTGCAAACAGTTTTTCTAAACGTATTAAGTAAAGAATATGAGGAATAAAGATCAAAACACGGAATGATCCACTACAAACTTGGAGAAGACAAAGAGCTTTATTGCAGTCATTTGCACAAAAATCGACCAAGTTCATTGAAGTTTGATAGACAGTCCCTAAATATGTCACAGGGTGCTTTCATGTTCAGACTACAAGTGATGCTGATCACCTTCAAATGTGTAGTGATCTGATCCAAATCTATCTAGGGATGTGTCCTTTAGCATTGGCCACTTCAGATGCGATGCATTTTAACGCCAGGTCTGAACAGCAACTCCATGGATCCTACCAGGACCCAACATAGTGATGTAGATAGCTGAAATGAACAAGAAGAAGACTGACCCTGTTACAGTCCGTGCCACTTACGTTTTACCCTGGACACCCCATTAACGGAAAGCTTCCTATTGTTCCTGTTGTTTTTTGTCACTCTTATTTACATACATAGGTATGAATGCTTAGATAGATCAAATCACATCACAAGCAATTTCTGTTGTTAAGCTTTCAAACGTGTCTGTTTGAAACTCCACATTCCCTGTTGTCTTATCTATTTCTTCATTCAGTATTGAATGTAATGACATAAAACAGAAGTTAATTGATGGAACTCAGTCTCTATGACTACGTTTGTAATGCTTTAGAAGATTTCATAGTAGGTCAATAGTCTTTAAATATGTTTGCTAAAATGGGTGCCAGGCTTAAGTTCTGGGTGTCCATGGCCACCTCCTGGCCACCTATTGGTCCTGCCCCTGATGCAGCTGTGCTTTACCAAGCGTTACTTTCCACAGACAGTACATGTGCAGAGAGCTCTCTCCATTCAGCACTCTCCCTTTGCCCTCCCCGGAGGCCCCGCTGAGCAGACAGCTATCATAGAGTTCTGATTGGATTTGTTCATTCTTGAGCTTCAGATGTGCTAAACGCACTTAGTATTTCTTTTGCCCAGCATGCTGACACGTGTAGCCACATGCAGGGAAGTGTCTTCAGGCTATTGTATCTTAAAATATCAGCTGACGATGACCCAAATTGCAAAGGGAAACGAGTGGCTCCCAAGTCACCCGCCAATGGCTACATTCTCCTGTCCTTTGCAAAAAGAAAGCATCTGATTATGCAGCTCCAGCACTGGACCCAGTTACAGATGTCGGCTTTTTAGACTACCAAGTCGCTGGCTCCCCATCAGCACCTCTGCTGTGACACTTTTCACGGGCCACTGCCCACGCAGGTGCTGCAGCTGTGACTTTCATTCGATACGAAGGCCGCTGAACCCATGTGCTTTTCCAACAATACAGACCATTGCTGCAGTCAGTCACATCAATCGCCTCTGCCTCTCTATGCTTACACCACCAGCACCAATGTCCTGACAGCTTACATCATATCAGGATGATGTTTCTTGTCACTTTCTGCTAAAATGTTGCAGGGTGGGGGTTAAAAAAAAAACTAGATTTTTCACTGTACTGTGTTAGAAAACTATCCTGTTTCTGGTGGGAGGTGGGGTGTGCTTGTATGTGGGTGACTTGAGATCAATACTAATGACTCAATGATTACTTCAGCAGGTGACTCTTGGGTTTGACAATTGATTTTCCAGCCTGTGCTGGTTCTCTGTGCACTTGCTCTTCACATGTTCAGCAAATACATCTTAAATTGCTGCTTGGATTACGATGATTTCTAACCACTAATCACTCTAATCAATTATTTTGAAGGATACGTTTGAGGAAATAGTTCTTTTTACTGCAACAAAGTCCTCTAATGCCCCTTTTCAACAAATATGAATCCAAACTTGTAGCCAAAAAAGAAATATCTAAGTATACGAAGTACCCCATGATTTTATGGCTTCTATATCCACATTTAGCAGCAATAACCTGAAGTAGTCATTTCTTCTATAACTTTATCATGTTATTGTGGAACAATTGTTGCTCATTCAAATCATGTCGTTTTTTTGAAAAAAGTTTTTTTATTCATCCAAAACTGTAATTCTTTCATTTTTTTTTTCAGTCATTCTGATCTAGATTTGCTGCTGTGCTTAAGATCCAAACCAGCTGTACTTGTTCAGTCATCAACTTATGCTGTTACGGACTTTAACATTTCAATGAGGCCTCTAAGTCTTGAAATTAAACTCTTGGTATTAAAATATATGTATATATAAATATTTTATTTCACAGTCCAGCTTTGTGCTGATTTGCCACGACATCCTAGCAGTAAAGGGGGTACTTAATATTTTTCTTTTTTTTTTTCTTTTTGCTCACATTTGTTAAATAAATGATTGCATGATTTAAAAAAAATGTAAAAAACTTAATATATCTGATGATTTTTAGTATGTTTTTAATCCAATCAATAATCATTGGATTAAAGAGGGGACAGTAACTTTTGCATTCAATTCATAGAGGGTATTCTGCGTAATCGCAATACAGTGCCAACTAATCACTGGCTTAAAGACAGCTGATTTTTGCTTAAAAAAGCTAGCAGCTATTCAAGTCATGCGTACAATAGCTGCTCATTCAGGCTGGCGCTTCTAAGATTCGGACGACTGGATCACTGATCGTAGACGTCGTTGGAACAATTTCCCCACACCGGACTGTCTTAGAGACTCCTGAGAGTTGTCCCGAAACACAGCTTTGACATTTTCATCCTTTTGCTCCGAGCAAACAACAATAACAATAATAATAATTCGACTGCTGGCAGCAGAAAGAGGCTCATGGTCTTGACGTCAGAATTGCATAATAACTGGCTACTGACTGCTGAGAGCGCCCCGTAGAGATGTGGCTTTTGAATTGACGATGTCACAGTTTTGGGGTAATGAACATCTTTTCTGTTCTTTTAACTGCGAAGATAACAACTGATCTAGCCAAAGAATAGAAGTTTCACATATGAGAAAACTCTCTGAATACTCTTTAAAGTCTTCAGGTTTCGCTCCTCTGCATTTAGTGTTTTTATTTGGTCTTAGTGGAGAAAAAGTAATCAAATGTTTTCACAAAGAGAATAAAGATCTCCCAAACCTTAAGCTGCTCATCCAGTGCTTAACTGAGTGTAATTGTGAAGCCCAAGTTAAGAAAATGCAAATGTCAGACATCTAAAGTGACATATTCTTCCCTCCATCTCTTTTCTTTCTTTTTTTTTTTTGAGTTGACACAATTTCCTGATGTCTCAATGGAATGTCAGTGACATGCTTTGATGAAAATACCACAAAGAGACAGTAACACAGCTCCTTTTTTAACATACACTCAAGCCCCAAATTATTCATACCCCTGTCAAATACAAGGATTTTTTAAAATTCTCTCATTTACAGATTATTATTTCACCTCAGATTTGATATAAATAGGACACGCAAGAAAGTCTGCAGTCATGACCATTTATTTAAGTGAAGTAAGAACATTAAACGTGTTTTTTACTCTGACAAAAACAAACAAAAAAATCACCTTGTCCAAAATTATTCATACCCCAGTGATACCAAGACAAATAGCCCTGCCCGTCTATCCCATTTACGTTGTTCTCGCTTCTCTCCTCTGTGTTGCGTCTTCATACTTTGTTTATTAAAAATCCTGGTCCAACCAAGCAGGAACTATCCCACCTCTGGGTTGAAGCTCATCCAGGAAGTACGTTTTGCTGCAGTTCTTCTGATCACTACGTGTGGGCCCCAAAACAGAGAAAATCCCCATTGACGCCCATGTTAAAAGTGCCAACTTTGCAGCAGAATTAACTGTATTTACAGCCTGGTACACAAATCAGTTTTGGTCTCTGTAGTTGGATTTTACCTCCGTGACGGGAGGGATGAATGTCTGTGTGCCACATCAGATAAATGTACATGAAGTAATAAAGCTGACCAATCAGATACTCTCCAACCAGCAGTCAATTACTGGAGATTAGGTGTAGTGTAGGTCCCCGTGCAGTCAATAAAGCAGATAATGTAAAAGAAAAAAAAAACAAAGAGAAAAAAACAAAGTTCCACTTTATGACATGCAAACAAACATAATGGGACTCACTCCCCTTTGTGACATTCTTATTGCTTTATGTGACTATGTCACGCTTCAGCAATAAAATGAGCTCATAGAACAACAGCTTACGTCATGACAGTCGACTAAGAGATTTAAAAAAAAAAAAAAAAAGCTTTGATGGAAGAAAAAACGGAGAGTGTGAATGGTTGTACATGTGGCCCTGCGATGGACTGGCGACCTGTCCAGGGTGGACCCCTGCCTTTTGCCTGAAGTGAGCTGGGATAGGCTCCAGCAGACCCCCGTGACCCTGTACAGGAAATAGCAGGTATAGATGATGGATGGATGGAAGAAAAAATAAGGCAGAGATTGAGCAAGTGACCAAACAAGATTAAAACTTGGACAGTGTTTAAAACATGACTTTATTTTTATGACTACAGGACCTGCTGAGCTAAAAGAAAAAAATGCAAAAGTTCCTTTGTGCTATTTTCACAAATAAATAAATTACTTTCCTGGGTCACTGTGCTTAATATCAACGGGTGTGAAGTGCTGCATTGGACAGGGACGTTGATGAAGGAGATTAAAACGTTGCTATGACGACTGCAGTCCATACCTTATCATATGCTGCATATCAGTAACATGATATGCATGATATCTGTAGGTCTGGGTTGCACCTTTATTTGATTTGAAGAGTAGAAATAATAATTTCTTTCTCTTTAAGCGGCGCCGCAGCGATCCATTCTACGAGCTTTATTTGCTAATGGCTTAGCTGCTAACAGCAGCCAGACAGACGATTCTCCACAGAGCAGATGAAGGCGACCGATCGACCAGGGAGTTAAAAAGCTGGGATCACATTTAAACTGATCATTCATTAGGTTCATGTCTCATTGCTTGGGAGCTGGAAAGCTGCTGGCCTTTATCCAGTGCTGAAGCCGAAGCGAGACCATCAAGCTGTTTATTTTCAGTGTTTGACATTTGGTGGGTGATATTCATCCAGCGCTGGGATTGTCTGTGGTTCTAGCATAGAAATAGGTCCTCCGGAGGGAAATGGAATAATGAGCTCTTTTGTCTTGACCCTTGATTAACGCTAAACAACGCAGCCCAGATAAAAGGTACTCTGTATGTTCTGTTTTGTTACAAAAAAAGGAAAAGAAAAAGAATCACCGTTTCCTAGTCGTTGGGAGATCCACTGCATTCATTTCAGTAACATTTTGGCTGCTAATTCAGCTCCACCATCCTAGCGGAATGACCCACAGGCATAATTGAGAGAACTCGTCTTAGAAGTTTAAAGTTTCTTGAGAAAAGTGCTGCATTCTATGCTGAAATGGAGCTTGGATCCTAATGAGCCTGTTCTACAGGGAGCCCAGATTTACAAATGAGGACGGAAAACAATACATACATGAAGAAGCAACTGCTGAGAGCTGTGAAGCACAAGCATGAAAAGCGCCCAAGCACTTTTAATTTTTAGCAGATACAGCGTGCAGCTTCGTGCAGCTTGAGTGTGGGCGTATGGGATCCAAAAAAGTCTCCTCTCTGAAACTCCGGAAGGGCCTGATTTTTCTTTAAGGGCATTTTCACAGGTGGCATTTTGTTTTTTCTTTAGTGTTAGAGTGAAGTAGAGGTTACTGTTGGAGGTGATGAAATTGCGAGAGTTTGTTCTCAGAGATATTGCAGAGCAATGAATGCGCCTTTTCATGCACCTGCACCAGAGAGAAAACTGTTTGAAGCTTATTATAGGCTGGAAAGAGACGTAAGCATCTTGAGAAAACCACCAATGAAAGTGAGACGTGGGGACTGACATCTGGTGGGGGATATTTATCCAAATAGTCATCCAAAGCTGGGGCCATCTGTTATTCTGACTTTTTATTTATTTTTTAATTTTTTTTGTCAAATGTTTTTTCGGGGATTTCAAAAACTATTGTTTTATTCAAAATGTATATACAAGTCAATGTAGCCTTGTGCTGCTACAGGAATAAGCAAACAGGAAGAGATAAAAAAGATTAAAAGGGGAACAGAAGAGAAGTTGTGAAGGTGCTGCACAGGAGCTCTTAGGCCCTATTTAGACCTGGTATTAACATCTGAGCTGTACAGCTCCAGGCATGGTCATACCAGGTGTAAAACAGATTTCATTTATTCAGCGAAATGGTTATTGCATTAGTTGGTTATAGTTCAGTTATAAATATCATTCGACTGCCGTCGAGATGATTGCCACAACTTCGCTCCAAAGCGCCCTGTCTGCCATTGCTTGTGAAAGCTCGGCCCGCGTAAGGCCCGTGTCCCTGATCAAGGTGTCTGGGTAGGCCTGTTTCCCCTCTTGGGGCAAGGAAGTTTCCATAATATCACATCTGAGACCACTTGATCTTTACCACGGAAACAGTGACCTGAAAATCTTTCTCTTTTTTGAGCTATGGTTACAGAGATAGGTGGAAGGTCTCCGTAATAGTTCAGTTAATGTTTATTGTTTCCAACAGTCCGTTTGATATACAGATCATGTATTACAGAGCAGTTCTTTCCAAATCAGTTGGCTCAATTCAGTTCAATTGAAAAATACTTTATTAATCCCCGAAGTGAAATTTAAGTATTGCAGTGGTCTCATGATTTAAAGCTCTTCAGAGATTCAGTGTAGAAGGTTATTGCCATTGGCAGGAAGGCGATGCTAATTCCTTCAAAGGGAAACTAGTCTTATAACAGCCTAATCTTTCAACCTATAAAATTTCATTACATACTCAAACAAACAAAATCCACAACAGAATTTGGAATTTTTTTCAAAGACGGGAAATAATGGTCCAAAAGACACTGGAAGCAGAAGTTTTGCAGTTCTGTCAAAGATTATGTAGTTCCCACAGGAATGAGGTGGAAACGAAGCATCTTCCAGATTAATGTTGACCGTTTTCAGACTTTTTAATTAATTTGAAACCAGGTTTTCCAACTTTGTTTTACATTTTTAGACATTAAAGGCCAACTTAAATAGGTAAGGAGTGAAAATTCCTGATTTTTCTACTTTGGATTAATTTTGTCCAATGTGACTCTCCTGTCAACCGTACGCTCTCCGAGCCGGGTTTTATTTGATGTGCAGTGGGAGTTAATGTCATTCACCCCTGAGTCCGAGTCGGCTGGTGCAGTGCTAATAGCCCTGGCCATTTTTACTGGGCACGCAAGCAATCAGCGCATTGGGCGACCTGCGTAATAAAGGCGAGAGGAGAGCCAGAAGAGTTAAAGAATTTATTGAGTGACTGAGCGAAGCAGAAAAGAGCTGGGCGGGCGAGAGATCGAAGCCGTGAGTAAAACAAGAGAAAGGAGTCAGGTAGAGGGAGGCAGCTGATCTATAAATGCCAAAGTGAATCGCGCCCCCCACCCCACCACCCAGCGAACACCTGTCAGGGCAGGACGACTGCCACTTTGATGCCTTTGCAGAGTATGAGCCCCTGCAGTAGCAGATGCTGAAACATCTGAGAAAGCCACACTAATCACCTCTGAGGTCTGACTGAGGTGTGGCTTGGTCCTCGCTTGATGAGAAACACATATCAAGACCAGATCAGAGGAAGGAAAAATAGACTTTGAGTGCACTAGAGCAGTGCTTGAAAACTAGTCGTACAATTAACGATGAGTCACTTGAAAATGCCTACTTGTTAGTGCGAGTTTTTCTATTGTAATCAGTAAAAGGAGGCTTTATTTTTCAATTTGGTAGCAGACCAATGGTTTAAAGTGAGGGTTGAAGGTGGAAATCAAAAGAAGAATAGTGTCATCCTGTACTTAGATAGTTAGAAACTCTGTAATTAAGGGAGTCTAGTTTGGAAAACAAGGCATGTAGGTGCACTTTCAGTTATCACAAGCCGAGCAGCAGTGGCTGAACAGGCATGATTCGATGTTTGCCCTAAGAGTTGTCATGGTTCTTTTTCTTAAGCTTTTTTGTAGCATATGAAAGCCACAACAATTACCTTAGAGCTGAGCGAATGACAGAAACGGTCAGAGTCTGCATGGCGAATGTAGTCACAGTAACAGGCTGAACAAGCCAGTCATCCATACACCCACAGCTGTGTGTGGGTGTCAGAAGGAGAGAGAGAGAAAAAAAAACCTGTCATTATAAAGAGGTGAAAAGATCTCCATCTCTCCATCTCCAAATGTTCCTGCCGCCTGCTTAGCTTATTTAGAATTTTTAACAAAAATCCTGTTTTCATTTCACAGGTAATTTATGCATCTAAATTGTATATTGCCTCTAAATTACATCTGGGTGACTTCATTAGGTGTTACAGTTAAGTTTCAAATGCGCAACATTAAATAAGGCTGACTATGCATGAAATACATATTGGAGTCCTATGTAGCCAGTGCAATAACTGTGTCACCCCTAATTATCTTGTTTAAGCCTCCCAGCTATTCAGAGAGGGCATATATTTTCTCTGTGCTCATAGTGTGGCTTAATATACCCCATGTCTTTTATCCGGCATCCGGCTTCCTGCCTGATGGAATGTAATTGGCCTCAGGAGAGAGCATGCTGTAGGATGAAGTGATGATCTCTAAGATTTAGAGTGAGCAGAGAGTGAACTTCCCGCTTTAAAGTGCCAGACACATTGAGAGGACACATGACTGGAGGTGGGGGTTTCAAACACTACAACCCTTCGTCATCACAGGCTTGCAGACACCTTTAGGACCCTGTTCCAACCGAAGGGGAAATATCTGGTCTTTTAAAGGTGAAACCATTGTGGAAGTACAGGGAAGTGCAGTTCATCACATGGCAATCAGGGCCCCCAAAATGAGTCAGTTCCTCCCATGTTAAAAAGTCCCACTAACATCATTTTTACATCCATGACAACTAAACTGTTATCGACTTCATCAGTCAAAATCATGTTAAACCACAAAAATATGCACAATTAGGGTTGTGGTTTTATGAAAAAACTTCTGCATTGCTGTCTAAAGTGTGATGTGAGTACGAGAATGGATGTTTGGTTGTCTTTTTGTGCCTGGTAAGCTGCAATGTCACCCCGAGGTTATTTAAAGACGGCTTTAGAAGCCTCTTTTTTCCTTTTACTGCATGATATCAAGTTACAAATGGGCAGAATAAGTAGGCCTGGAAACCAGATGGAACACACCCACCTATTATACTAATTAATGTTACTTTATTTTCATTCTGATCAAATCCGCCCTGACATCCTCATTCCAAGCTTTGCTACATCCAAAAGGGCCACTGCCAGAGCTGAAACAAAGACTAGCAGAGCTCATGCTCATGGGGTTCAACCAGTTGCAGTCAGAAAGCCTACCATCGTTAGCCCCCATGTTGCGGGCTGATTGATTGACCATCTCATTATACTTCTACTCAGAAGGGTCCTTGAAATGCTCCCTCCGGTAAAAGAATTCCCATCTCATACAGTTGTGAAATGTAGCTATGGACACCAAAAGCAGGCTGTAAATATGTTTCTTTCTTCTTTAAAGTTTTATCGTGGGGGTTAGTGAGGATCATGTAGGTCTTGTAACCAACCTCTAGTGGTCAGTCGAGGAGCTGCAGCTCAGATAGACCCACGTGTACGGTTCTTCTTGCTTTTCCTTTTTCAGGCCCGAATTGCACAATACCTAATTTTTGGCAGCTGAGAACATATTTTTGCCCTTGTTTCCTGCCTTTTACTGCACCTATTATTTTTTTATGCTTCTGGCCGTTGAGACCTCATTAAAAGAATAAAATAAAATAAAAACAACACACATATATCTGGTCTTCTGGCTGATACAGAAGTGACTCATATGAGGTTTGACACTGCAGATTGCATTAAAGAATTCATCAAGAAAGAATTTGAATTTCTTGGGGAAGAATTTGATAAACACCAATAAATAAAGCGAGAACCAGATTGAATACAATTCTGTTTACTGCAGAGCCATAAGAGCTGTTTATAGAAGAGAAAAGTGTTTGTACATTATTTGCACCCCACCTCTATTTCCCTCTGCCTTCTTCTTCCTTGTTATGAGGCCATACATCATAAATTATTAGACAGTGAGGAAATTATTCTCTATATGGCCAAGGCCCACTTCAGTCACCTCAAAGTGTTTTCTTTCAATAAGGGACACTGCTATTTTTAAAGCAGCAGAAGGCGGGGTATGAAACTCGCGAAGGGATTCCCCCGCACTGCGGTGATATACCACCTCTGGGCCGTCCCTGCGGACAGCTCCCAAAATACATTGAGGTGACTCAAATTGCTTTACCGGACCAAGGTTCATATGGAGTACACGGTGATTACATATCGGCGTTTTCGCTCTTCGGCAGCATATGTGAAGTTGCAGTCTGTGGTCTTCGGCGTTTCCCAGGGGCCAGATTTCCTACATGTCACACTTAATGATGGTTCTTCATTCTTTTTGCTTTTATTTCACAACTGCTGTCTTGTTCGGCTCTTCTGCAGTCTGGTCGTAAGCAACAGGGAACCACTGCAAGAACAGAATATCTTTTTTGATATAGTATTTTGACAGAACAGCCAGTATGCTGGTACTGCAGAGAGTGAGAGATTAAATTGAATATGGGTCAGTTCACAGCCAAAACTCAGCTTATCTGAATTCTAACCCACCCTGAATGAAAGTGATTATACCCTCCATTTAATTGAATAACGGAAGCTTCCTTGAAGTAATTTGCTCCGATTGCTGACATTATTATTGCTGGAAGCATATGCTAATAAGCAAACAACGCCGGTAAAGCTGAGTGTGGTGTGAATAGGGCCAGTTGTCAATTATTCATAATGTATAGTCCTAGTTCTAGGAAATCAGAGTTTATTTTCTTTTTAAAACAAGCAAACAAACAAAAAAAAAACAGGGCAGGTAATGCAAAGCTGCGTTCGTCCTCATCTGGAATTCATTTTGATCGCCTCCATGCAAGATTGATGAGGATTCCTTGGCCGCGTGTTTACACAGGCTACACTGTTGATTTTAAATCATTTATGTTTTACGAGGCGCTCGCCGAGCTGCCCACCTGCTGACACTCCGACGGGAGATGGAGGCTGAGGACGTGACTGCAGGAGAGGCGGGATGGGGGGGCCTTATGTGAGGGTCAAAACCAGGCAGCGTGAAAGACTTTAGTAATTTCTAATGGAGGTAAAGTTACATTGGTAATGGAGGCAAAGAGATCAATCCACAGAGCCTGCTTTAATGAGACTGACTGATAACATTTATTATCCTGTGTGTCACAAGTTCCTCGAAAACGACAAGATTTATTGCCACTGCCACTTGAAACTGAGGAAGCATAACTCCATCCATGAGTAACTTTCTATTAAAAGACAATTTGAGAAAATGAGCGTGGTCAGCAGTGAAAGCCTGCTCACAATACGTTCAAATACAAATGTGTTTCTTGGACGATTATAAGACATAGACCATATTTCAACCAGGGACTGTCCCCATGACTGAACAATAGCAGGAACAGATCTTTTCCTCCTGAGTTCATTGGTTGATTAACAAGTTTTTGTTGACATAAGACGGTCAAGTTCTGTCTTTGAAGTAGTCAAACCCATTGTCCATACGTATTTTTACAAACAGCACAAAATAGTGCAAAAATCTCTTCTCAATATTTTCAAGGCCACTTGGACAAAAGGTGAATGTCTTTATGAAGTATTCAGGTCTTTTAGGATTACCATGAATTGTTATGGCTGTCCAGACTGGTTAATTATAGTTCTTGGAAAAAAAAAATCACAATTAGGCCAAGTAAGAGTTGCCCTTTATAAAAATCAGCTATCAAATATTCCTCATAATGGGATGGCTTTGCAGCTAAATTAACTTTCCAGGTATCACATTTAAATAAATCAAACTGAAAGTTTAACAGCTTTATTTGCTTAGCCACAAACTACAGGTATCGATAGTCCATTCCTGTGCTTTAAACACCACATATTAACATCTCTATTTGAAAATTCTTTTATGTATTTGACTAAAGGAAGAACAATTCTTCTTTATATTCGCCCTTGAGGAAGAATCTATTCATGCGGTTGGTAGTAAAGAGGAAGGACTTGGCTTAAAAGCAGGATTTGGGATGGGAGATGCTTTCAGTACCACTAAACAAATAGTTGAAATTATTCCAGTTGCATTTCTTGGCAAGTAATTTGCAATAACTACAATTTTTTTTTCTGTGTGTATGTTTGAGAGTGCCAAACATGCCATGGTACCATCACCATACATTCATGGCTCAGAGCCAATGAGCTTCCTTTGTCATGCTGTGTGACCAATCTGTATCCTGTGCTGACTAAGATCTTCCATTTCTCATCACTGTGTACCATATTCACTGAATGTGAAGTATTAGTAAAGGGATATTTTTGCTTTCAGACAGTTCCATTATTTTTTTTTCTTTTGTCCGTATTTTCGTCTCATGAAAATGCAAAACCAGTCTCAGGCTGCGCATGGGGACAAATAACGACTTCATTCATTCAGCAGCTCTTTCAAACATGAACATGTTGGGACACCGCACCCATCGCAGTGGCCATTTTTAATCTCCTCTTGGTTTCTGTTGGGTGTGAACACTGCACCACCACAAGGACATGCGCGTCTTTACCAGTTTGGTGCAGGATGGGTTCAATTCAACGCCACAGCGGGCAGGGGAAGATCATGGCATTGCCCTGAGAGAAAGAGAGAGGGAAAAATAGAGCGAGGGAGAGAGGTGCAAACAGAGAGATACAGAAATAGAGGAGAGAGACTGTTGGCTTGGGTAAGTGGATTATGTGATGTGGAAAGAAGGAGGGAGGGCCTCTGTCCTCTCGTGCTGCTTCTGTTCTGGTCAAATATTACTTGAATCAATGCGAAAAAAAATACATTTACTTACACAACCAGACTATCAGTATCCGCATGGCGGAACTGAGTGTTTCTTGCCAATATTTATTAGATTTTGGTGCCAGATGGCAGGGATTTGTTGCATAGAAAGACAGTACTGACACTTTCAAATGCACGACCTGTAAGAAAACCAATAATTATAATGTTCATAAAATGCATTTCAGAGATGTAAGGATAAGCTACAGAAGCGTGAATCTCCAGTTGCTTGTGTTTGATACTGTTGTCACATCACTAGCATCGCTATTAGTTGAAGTAAAAAAAAGATGGTCAAAAAGGTGAAAGCTGATGGAGAAGCAGTTAAATAGAAATGGGAGGAGAAAAAAAAGGAGAAAATGGAACTTTAGCGAGAGAAAAACAGAATCATGGACGAAGTTATTGACCTTGATGCACCACATGAATTCAGATTTATGCACATTAAAAGCTGTGTTTTTGGATTGACTGGAAGCATCTTTCATAGGTATAAAAGTTACAAATCTGAGGAAACTCACCAAATGATTTTCATTAAATACATTTGAGATCTGCTATTTAGAAAGACAGTGTCGAGCTGGGTCAAAATATTCAGATATTGGTTAGGTTGACATTCAGCTTTCAGTATCGGTGGATAATTTCATACATTTCATTCGTTTTATGTGTATATAGGGGTCATTGCCTGTACATATGGATAACGTAGTGGAAATTTAGTCCCAATACAATGAAGAACAATACTACAATACAAGGCTCAGCTCATTTTCATTTCCTACAAAAAAAAGTGCATGCATTTCAAACCTTCGTAAACACATAATATGTATTGCATTACCTGCTTGGGTTGCTACTACTTGGGGTTGTTGAGCTTCCAGAATTTAAAAACTAAAATTAAATTAAAAAAAAACGCCAACAATGTTTTTCAGTGGGACCAAACCAATTAAGACGTCAGTAACCAATCAGAGACTGACACAGATGAGTGACAGGTGAATGAAAGGGTCGGCTCTTATGACAGTATGCATTTTGTTGACATCAATCCCAGTGTTTCAAGAGGAAGGTCTCTTTTGCTAATTGTTAAATGAAGCTAGCTGGTGAGTTAAATCAGAAAAATTTAATTAGCAAAGAAAATTGCAGTCAGTTTCAAAAAACGACTTTAACAAACAATCGGGCAGCAAAGACTGAAGAAGTAAAAGACACACTGCAGCAGAGCCTTTATTTCCTTCTGATTTTGAAGAGTTCTGGGTAACGAGATAATACCTATTAGACTAACAAATTAGGCATGACCCATGAGGATTGGACAATAAAGTGTTTCTAAAAGCACAAAAATTCCCTCCAGGCCAAATGAAAAGCAAATAATAGCTGCTTGGCATTCAGTAAAAGTGAAAACAAAACCAGCCAATCGAGCAGAGCTGACAATAATTCACTGTATCCCAAAAGCCCTCATGTCATTCCCGTTGGCTAAAAAGAAAGGCAGTGTCTGTTGAGTGTCATTACAGTTCAGCTTTGTGAATCACGGTACCTACACTTGGAATAATCAAGTGAGGAAACACAATTTCTGAAATTGGTGCTTTTCATTAAAGATGCTGCTAGATTGATCAGTTTTTGAGCACAATGAAGTACAATACAATTGGGGTTTTGTATTCCAAAAGGGAGTTCAAAAGATTGCAGCTTGTCATTTTATTGAAATAAAAGTCAGATTTTTTATCATTATTATTGTTGTTATTACTCTGTTTGTCCGCAGGACTACACTTTGACCATGTATTTCCAGCAGTATTGGCGGGACAAGCGTCTAGCCTACGTAGGAATCCCCTTAAACCTGACCCTGGACAACAGGGTTGCTGACCAGCTCTGGGTCCCCGACACCTACTTCCTCAACGACAAGAAGTCTTTCGTCCATGGAGTCACCGTCAAAAACCGCATGATCCGCCTGCATCCAGATGGAACCGTCCTCTACGGGCTCAGGTGTGCTCTGGTTTGTGTGCTGTTTGAATGCACAAGTCGTTATTTTTTTAATACATCAAATCAGCATACAGCTTTTGAATCGTATCAATGGTTTACAGTCATCGTGTATCCTAAGTTTAAGCCATTTTTCTAAGCAAAGTAACATTGACTATTTTGCAACCTTAGTACTTTTGTGTGTACTGATTCCAAAACAAACATGAGGGTTGGCTTATATCACCTGCTCTGCGGTGTATTTTAGTCATCCACCACCCACGCCTCCCACTCTTGCTCAAACTTAAGAATTTCAACCTCTGGTAACAAAGTATGTGTGAAAAACAAGCTCATTTTTCTTACTGTCAGAGGTGTTATTAAGATCTTAAATTGCCCTGGAAATGTGTTCATATTCATACATTTTTCCTCATTTTGAAGTCATTTAATACTTAAAGCAATATCCTGGAGTTGAAACAACCACAGGTCTGTTATTTTTTTGGTAAGGAATGTAAGTCTCCATTGAGGACCAAACAGAAAACAGAAATCAAAATAGACTTGAATTTGAACCAAATACACTTTTGGAGCAAAATGACAATTAGTGTTTGCACTTGGGAGAAATAGACCCCAATCAAAAAGAATAGCTATTTTAAGCTGACAAATTAAATAAAATTTTAGTGTGGAATTGTATCCAGTCGCTACTATTTTGTCATAAAGTTGACTACCAATGTCACGCAAAGTACTGTCAATAGACCAAAAAGGAGAGTTAACGATTTCTGACTCTGTAAAAGTCAATCACTATTTAGATATTTATGACAAAACAAGCATGTTTTAGAAGCAGAGACCATGAGCTCAACCACTTTTTCACATATTGATAGTAGTTTTCAAAACTTTAGTAACAGGATAGCTGCAACCGAACAAAGACACCTGTACAAGCAGTCCCTTTAATACACTTTCAAATTTAAAATAATTTTGGCCTCTCTGTGGGGACCATATCCACTCTACCACTTACTGCACGCGGAAGGACATTTTTCTGTCCTTACCCGAGGCTTAAAACAGGCACTTATTTTGAAATAGGTCAATTGCCTTAAGTCCTAACTTTAACTGCCATTTTGCTGAAAAAACATATTCAGATCTCACTCACTCAAAATTGTTTTGCTTCACATCACCTTGGTCCCAAGCAAAGGTTTACACTCATTACCATACAATAATAGACATAGGCTGTTTTAAAGGGCCTTTTAAAGACACAAAAGGAAAAGGAATGTTCCAGAAGTGTCCTATTTATCTACCTACAGAAAGTAGTTTGCAACAAATTATGTTTTCAAATGCCCTCATATGTAAAATATTTGCCCAAATGTGTCCCATACCTGCAATTTTGGCTTTGATTGACAACTTTGACTAAATGTGAGTGTGGAGTGCATAAACATAGACACACATTCAGCAGCTGTGGTCCAGTTCTTCATTTTTTTAGGGCCTTCAGACCATGCGTATCCCTCATGACACCTGCTGTATCCCATCACAAAAAAAGCTCATGAAATTTGAGTCATATAAGGTTCATACAAGACATGCCGAACCGCAAAACAAACATCTCAGTTTCGATGAACGACTGACAGACTGGTGCATTCTTTGTCCGGGTCACTTAACTGGGCTTCTTGCAAATAGATATACAATAAAATGACATGCAATAACACAACAGACAACAAAGTGGATCTCAGGGATGACAAGTTTGGAAATGTTTCCAATGTTAGGTTAATTTTGTGTGTTTAAAACCCTACTATGCCAAACTGAGAAACTGGTAGTTGTCCTCTACGTCCCACCGAGCTGCCAGAGGAATATGTTTCAAATTCTTGGGGCATGTGGCCTTACAAACATGAACGGGATACACATGACACACAATACACAGTTCAACTTCGAGCTGATATTGGCTGCATGAAGCCCTTGTTTTGAATTTTCCAGTGATCTCTTCCACAGTAGTTTTCGTGACTTATGAATATGGATGCATGCTTTGAATTAACAGAGTGCAAAATGAGCATGTGTCTTTGTTTGGATGTGTACTTGCATACTTACATTTGCATCTGTCAGGGGTTGTACTTTAAAGTCAAACAGCCATGCTTGATTATGCGAGTGGAGTTCAGAGCATTTAGCAATGTGGGCTACTTATAAACCTTGCAGCGCTTTCAAGAGATCAAAGGGAGAGGGAGATGTGTGACGCGGTGTATAGGACATGAGCTATTACATAAATAAATGACAGGTGAAGTTGAGTGTTAGGCTGGAAACTGTGGCATTAAGGAATTCATGCTATTTTTGTGTCTGTGTATTTTTTATTTTTTTTTGTTTCGTTTTTTGAGAAAATAAAGCTAAGATTTCTGTAGCTACACTATTTTTACTTTATTTTATGTTTATCACAATATAAAACATCACTTTTCCTAATTCATGCCACTTTGCATAAATGGGAATTTTTTTTAACCTATATCAGTATGTACATGTTCTTCTGACTCCCAGTTAGTTACACTTTCAAACACAGAGCAACCACAGGCATTTTTTTAAGCTCACTTAAACATTTTGAGCTAACGTTAATCACAAAAGTGTTTGGTAACTCTATCTGCTGCCATTTATGCTGAGTAATAGTGCGAGCTAACACCTCCTCTTAGCTAGTAAGCAAAAATATACAGTCTCTTTAAACTAGGTAAATTCTGTATGTCCTGTATTTACAGTCCACAAGTTAAAAAACATTTTATACAGTAATCAATCCTTTGAAGTTACTGGATGATAATTAACTCTCTCTCTGGCTAGCTGTAGTTAGCTAGAGCTACAACAGTGGTTACAATTTGAAAAACGGTTGACTATGCTGGCTTTAATGGTAATGGTGACAAATTTGGCAATAAAAGGAAGGTTATGATTTAAAAAAAATGTCATTATGAAAAGTGAATTAATCAAGAAAAGGGCATGTTAGAATAAAAGACACATAAATCAAACTTAAAAACCTGAACATGACACAAGCATATCAGTTTGTTTGGAGCTTTCTAATTGAGATCACAGACCAGAGTAGAATCATCCACCTTCCTAATCTGTATCTCTAATTCTATATCATTCTTTTTCATTTTCTGTACCTGAGAGTTCGGCAACACAAAGCTGTAACACTAATTTCAAAATAGGCACACTCTGCAGAAAAAGCTGTATCATGAGGATAAAGTGCTGTTCCCTAAAACTGGCTGCCATGAACAAATGCATAGTTGAAGAGTGCTTTTTTACTGTCTTTGTGTGAAAATATGAAAATTGTCATAGCACAAATCTCCTTACCGTTTTTTTTTGTTGTCACGATGCAGTATGAAAGGATATAACTGATTAATACAGTACTTCAAAAAACGAAAACAAAACAAAAAGAAGGATAGATGGATTTAGACAATGTTCTGAAAAGTATTCAAAGCTGTGGATTTCAGATCGTAAGTATTCCACCACCAGTAATAGCCTATAGCACAAATTGTGTTATTTTTGGCTTTAAAGAATTGACAAAACATAAATACTAAAGTGGAGGCTTCAAAACAATGGTTCAAAAACAATATGTGAATTCCAGGTGGCTAGTCTCTTGGGTGTTTCTAGGGGTGGGCTAAGTGGGGCAAAATGCCCCATCTGTGATCTTAATCAGTAAAATGTTTCATCTTTTGTGTGTCACGGTAATTACAAAAGGTCTGTGTTATGGAAACCCCATGTGCTTTTAGCAGCATAATAATATCAGCAAATGGCTTTCCACGGCTTCATCTGAGTCTTAACTGAATGAAGACATCCAGTGGCTAGCTGCCAAGCAGCCGGCTTTGATTCAGGCCAGACTTAGCCTAAATCATTTTCTATTTGCATTTCACTTTGCTTCGTGTTTTATCTTTCCGATCATCAGCTGCTGGAGCTCACATATGATAAACAAAGTTATACCTCCCTGTGACCTAGTTCAGATGTGCAGGCAGTGCACTCTGCCAAAATGTGTTGCCTCAATACAGTTTGTTTGTTTGTTTTAAGATGTTCAGCTGCCAACTTTGACAAGCGGTTATGAGCTGATTCTAAAACAGGAGTGTGGGCTGCTTGTCTGTCGGTGACCTATAGTTTAATTACGTATACAGTTACACAGTCAGCATTTTAACTTGGAGGAGGCGCAGTAATCATATTTTAAGATGACAATACCAATAGTCTCCAGGAACATGAAACCAACCAAGGAACGTCGTGAAAAGATGAATGAACAGTTTCCTTTCAAGATGACAGACAAGGTCCAGTGCTTTCAACATAATGGTTTAATATCATTTTATTCTTTTAGGCTGTTAGATAACAAGGTACCTGCATTGCTCTTTTTACAGTGTTACAAATGGACTATGTCTTACTTCCTTTCTCCCTTGTCTGTTTGTATCTCAGTACAGTTTGTGTCTCTAAAACATATTCTTTCACATTTCATCCATCTGTGCCTTCTTTTTCAGGATAACTACAACAGCAGCGTGTATGATGGATCTCAGGAGGTATCCCCTGGACGAACAGAACTGCACTCTGGAGATAGAGAGCTGTGAGTAGAAAGGCCTAATGCCTTTAGGGCCGACTGCTCAGCACCCTCTCATGCGTGAAATGTTTGAATGAAACAATATTAGACCTGGTTGGGTTTTTTTTTCTTTCTTTTTATGATCTGTACCATTTGTTTAAAGTCTATTTCCACAAGACATAAATGCTGAGGTCGTTTTCTCATATTGCAGTTCCATAAAGACTGGAGACTTACAAAAGACATTTTAAACGTGAGGAAAATTGAGATATTTAAGTTATAAATTTAGCTTTCTAATACAGATTTCTCTATTAAGCTTTACTTGAGATACTTTTTTTTTTTTTTTTTGGTCAGACTTTAGAGACATCCCCACGTACCAGCAATGGATCTCATACAACTACCTTCTATGAAAGTTTATGGGAAATTTGCCCTTTCATAAATTCACCATCCATCATCCTTGTGTCCCTGGTCGCTCGCTGGTTCTGGTTCTCCGAGTTTACGATGTAGCAGCTGTGGTCTTGATAGCAGGAGAGCAGCTTCATATTAGTGAGAAGCAAAAGCAGTACTGGCCGTCATCCAAGGATTTTGCGCTGGTAAATGCTGCAAAAAAAATATAAGATTGTTTTACTTAACCACAACCCGCTTCTAATTGTGCAGTTATGGGCCTCATATAACCCTGATGAAAAACTGTGGTAGTACCCGAAGCATTAATGGTTTCTCAATGTGTTTTTTTTTTTTTTTTTTAATTGCCTGATCACTTTACACATGCATGTCATTTTCAAAACTGCATAGTCCATACTTTGTGTAGTTCATAGTAGTACAAAGTACTGCTATGTACCAATTTTTTACTTTTGTTGTGACGGTCGACTGCTGTAGTTGAGTGTTGCATAATCAAATACATTACAAGAAGTATAAAGGTATAAAGGCATAAAGGAAAAAAATCCCCAAGGTAGTTCACAATTTGGATACTTTCTCATTCTAGCAAACAGTATTTTGCATGGTACATGTTACATTTTAGGAAAATCCACACATGCTAGTGAACAAAAGATTAATGATTCTCAGCATGGGAGTGTCACAAGATAAATGGGATGATTCTTTGAGTTCCCAAAAGGGTTGTTGGTTACACATCACATTGCCTGCACCAGCGATACGAGTCATCTTTGAAAAGATTTTCTTTTTTCTTCAAGAGTCACACTGTGCATTTTGTATTTGCGTAATTGTGGAAACAATATCAGGAATACGATGATGAGCCCTCTTTAATCATCTCAATAATCTCAAGAGAGAAAACTGTTTTCCTGGTCATGTTTGGGGAGAAGATGCCAACTTAGATTTTTTTATTTTTCTTTGGATTGGCACTCGGTCACATTTCAAGTTGCATTTGAGTTGCAAGTAGAGTTGTAGGATTTCTGACACTGTCAGAAAATGATATCAGGTAGCCTTTGGTCGCAAACCGTCATTTAACAGCTCACATTGTAGGTTGTAGGACATGTGATTTGGATGAAAGATGAAAGATATCCTCTGATGATTCTTTCACGATGTAATTTTTCATCTGTGACAGCTCAAAATCTTGCAGTATATAGTGGCCTGAAGGCATGACATCTGGTATGGCCAGATACATAGATGGTTTTAAAATTTCATTTCTAGAGAGCCAACAGATGCTGAAGAAAATGTCTCTCGACACCACTGGATAGGCATACAACCACTCACAATCCAAAGAGTGATGACCAGACCAACATCAACTTGTTGAACCAATGTGTTATTAGTATTTCTGCTGAGTCGTAGCATCAAACCAGGCCTTGTTGTGATTGGTTCAGCGCCAGCAGAATTAGCTGAGAATGGGAGGGGTACCAGACCCATTTTACTAGAGTATTTTCATAAAGTGAGAAGGGTATGACTGGCCAGGCTTATGGTATAAGACAACTAAAGCCAGTTTTTACTAGCTATCACAATCTTTGGGCATATAGATTAATTCTTAGAAAAAGTATTCTGGCTGAATATTTAAGGTTATTAAAGGAATCCCAAAGTGGGTTCCCTGAAAGTACAACAGTAGCACAATCAAATGACAACCACGAAGATTAAGTTGAAACTCATTGCAGCAGATCACATATTAGATGCTGAATACCAAGGTGCAAAATCTCAAAAAGAAATTAAACATAAGATCACATCTGAACTGAAGTAAGCCTCTTGAATGATTTGCTTCTCAAAGCAACGTCAGGCTCTTGGAAGCAACTTCAAACATGTTTTCTCTTCTTCCCAAATGGCAGCCCATTTGGACGATGGGCAACACTGCATATCTTGGTCTCTAGTGATGGTTTGACAGATGGTTACACCTTGGTGTATGTGTGCTTCTTCTTGTACAGATGGCTACACCACAGATGACATCGAGTTCTACTGGAAAGGAGGCGAGTCAGCTGTAACAGGGGTGACACGCATCGAGCTGCCGCAGTTCTCCATTGTTGACTACAAACTGGTGTCCAAAAACGTTGTGTTTTCGACAGGTAAATGCTGGACTGTGATGTGCTGTGGTCGTCTCCGACTGATTTCCCTTTCTGCACGACAGTCAAGTGCACATCTTATTTTCAGTGGTATTGTGTATATCAAATGTTGGCCTGTTTTAAAGCTGAATATTTAAGCGATTTCTGTTGCAGAAGTGTCTGTGCCAAAGTTTGATCGGTTGATCTAAATCCTCAGAGCAATAGCTGTGTTTGTCAGTGCCTCTAATTGGGTTGAAACGAGGAAATAAGCCGCCTTTGAAGTATCCCTCAAGTAGCTGTGGTACTTACAAGTGCGCTGGAGTGGCACTAAACCAAAACATGGTGTAAATCAGGGAGCGAATGATGTCCACGTCAGGTGGCTCTTGACCCTGTGAGGTGATATTAGCAGGAATTAATAGTTTGGTTTATACACGGCCATAACAAAATGTATATGCGTGCACAGCAGCTAAATCAGTTTATGCAATTTGCTAGTGTGACAGTAGCAATTAGCTCTAGAAGACTGAAAAGTTATTCTCTATTTTACAAAGATATTTTCTGAAAATTGTCTCATGTCTGAAACACTTTAATGTGAGTGGAGGGGTTGACAATACTTGATCATTAGCCAAGTAAACTAAGCCCTCATTAGTATAATTTTGAATATTGTCCTGTTCTGATTGGTGGTTCATCCACTTTAAATCACAATAAAAGCAAGAACAGAAGCACAAATACACATTTTTACATACTCTAAACATACTTTTGCTTATAGACATTATATATAGAGTCTGTTTGACCCTATATCTATAAACACACTCATGAAACAAACTCTGATGGAAGAAATACATCAAGGAGCAAGATGTCCCTCGCCCGGGTCAGGGTTACAGGGGTTTCACCCAAGAGCCAGACCTGGGGGAGGGGCTTGTTTGAAAGCACCTGGTGACTGGGCCTTTACCCATGGGGCCCAGTCGGGCAAAGCTGATTACTTGGATCCACCCTCCTGTATGCCCACCACCTGTGGGAGGAGCCATTTGGGACACTCAGTACCCAAGGGCAAGGGTCTCAGCACCCTGACCCCTAGCTATTGAATCTGGCTGTCAGCATATGGAATGTCACATCTCTGATGGAGAAGGAGCTTGTGCAAGAGGTTGAGAGGTACCAACTACATATCATCGGTCTCAGCTCAATGCATAGCTTGGGTTCTAGAACCAATCCCCTTGAGAAGGGTTGGACCTTGTTCCAGTCTGGAGATGCCCATGGTTATAGGCATCGAGCTGAAGTGGGCTTACTTATAGCCCCCCAGCTTGGAGCCTGTGTATTGGAGTTTTCCCTGGTAGATGAGAGGGTAGCTTCCGTGTGCCTTTAGGTCAGAGAACAGGCTCTGACTGTTGTCTGTGCTTATGTGCCAAACAGCAGTTCAAATTACCCAACCTTCTTGGGGTCCCTGGCAGGTGTGCTAGAAAGTACTCCTAAAGAGGACTCCATTGTTCTGCTGGGGGACTTCAACGCTCACATAGATAGTGACGCTGTAACCTGGAAGGGTGTGATTGGGAGGAACGGCCTCTCTATCTAAACTTGAGTGGTGTGTTCTGTTGTAGAACTTCTGTGATAGTCAAAGTTTATACTTAAGAAACAGCTTGTTCAAACATAATTGTGTCCAGGGCACTCCATAGGGTGGCTGGACTCTCCCTCAGAGATCGGGTGAGAAGTTCAGTCATGCAGAAGAGGCTCAGTGTTGAGTTGCTGTTCCTCCACATCGGGAGGAGCCAGTTGAGGTGGCTCAGGCATCTGGTGAGGATGCCCTCTGAACACCTCCCTCGAGAGGTTTTCCAGGCATGTCCCACTGATAGGAGGCCCTGGGGCAAACCCACGACACACTGGAAAGATTATATCTCTCAGCTGGCCTGGGATGACTCAGTATTCCCCCAAACAAGCTGGAGGAGGTGGCTACAGAAAAGGAGATCTGGGCTTCTCTGCTTAGGCTGCTGCCCCCACAATCTGAAAGTGGATATGCAGAACTTAATATTTATATTTATATATTCTACTTCGAGTTCAAATTCTATTCTAGGTTAATTTTCTGTACTTAAATTAGTAATCATAGTACTAATTTGTTCTCTGCATTTGTGCTGGAGGAACTAACAAAAAGAAATTTCCCCCTTAGGGATCAGTGAAGTAATTCTGATTCTGATTCTGAAATAAAGGTTTCATGAGACATAAGCTCATCTGAAAATTATGTCTGTTCATTAATGAGACCACCACTGATATATGAAAAGAACAATCCATTTGAGTGACAGTGAAATATACTTTTGCAAAAAAACCCTTACATTTAAAGTGACCACAGCGGATAATAGATCCATGTCAAAATAAATTGCTATTTTGAGCCTCTGACAAAAGTCAAAAATGTCCTCCAATGTCTGGAATATCCTCCAGTCATTGGAGGAGAGCTTGTGGCCTTTTTGCAATTTTGTAATAAATATCTAATTGCGAGCCAGATCCAGAACACTCTTGTTTCTGCATCAGTTTAGTGCAACATTCAGTTATTGATTTGTGCATACTTATAACAAGATGAGATGCCAGTGCAAGAAGTCCATTTATACTCTTTCTGTACACATACAAAGTTGAAATGAGTTTGTTTTTTCCTGTAAGAAGCCTATCCACACTGTCGCTTAAGTGGAATGACATTTCTGAGTCTTGTCGGAGGCTTAAAATAACCTTTTTCTTCATCATAGGTAGACTGCCTCAAGTCCAAACTTTAATTTCCATTTTGATGCAAGCGTTTTACTCCATTCTCACTCAAAATTGCTGGTCTCTGGTGAAATTTTACACTCCTCCTCCATCTAATCTTACGTTTTAAAGCTGGAATGTTCCTTGAAGATGGTGCACTTCAGGATGAGTTCTCCAGTATAATTAAAGCCTTTCAAGGCTGGACATAAACATCTTTCTTTGGTTCAGCCATCACATGCTGCGATAGCTCATTAGAAACTGCAACCACGTGAATCAAATGCCATAAAGCACCAGAAATATGATCTCAAATTATCCCCCAAATCTCTAATGAAATGTAGCTCCTCAGGAAAATGAAGAAGAGGTGTATGAGGCCTGCAAATCTTCTATGATGGTGTCATCATTAACTGCTGTTGCAAAACACATCAATCAAGCGTTATTTATAGGATCACAACAGCAGTTTTCTGTAGCGCACTTCTTCTCTTGGGGCAAGTAATTAAAAGACACGGTGACACGTAAAGGAAATTTGTCAAGTCGCTGCATGCAGAAAACATTCATCATATCACATTTCATGTTGTAATTAATATGTGTTTGAGCAGTGCAGAGGAGGCACTCAACAGTTCCCTTTTCTCATGTGGGATTTACTAATATACAGTCATGAAAATGAGTATCAGAACACAAAAAAGTTATCTACTCCTTGCCTGATCATAAAACTGAAATACTTTAAACTACTTTAAACTTTAAAATTATTGTTATTATTATTTTAAAAATGTGTTATTTTATTTTTTATATATAAAATAAATATATAAATAAATAAAAAGTTGATGGAATTCAGTCTCAGGTTTAAAAAAAAAAAAGAAAGAAAATTATGTTGCATTGTATTTTTGCAAAAACGGAACCGGCACGTAGAAAAAGTGTGCAGAAAGCAGAAGTACACTCTTACCATTTCCATAGCAATCAAGAGGGGAAGAAGCAACCAGAGGCTCCTAATCAAATACACTTTAATTAAAAGCACCTGGCTTCTTATCGAGATGTTTTGACAGTTCGGTGTCAAAGCATAATGTTTGAAAGTCCTAATAGGAGGGTGAAAAGCTATTAACTTTACAGGAGGATAGAAAAACACGGTGGCTTAGCTCTGTGATTTTTCACTTAGTATTAACAAAGCACAAAACTTCTACAACAAGGATGCACATGCTTCCAGTTGAAGACAACCTGACAGAGCACAAAGACAGCTGAATGAAAGTTGCTTTTGAAGACATACTGTAGGATACAAAAATGAAAGCTTAGGTGTGAATAGAAAACTCCAACAAATCAGGTTTTTTTTTTTTTTACTTTAACATTAAAAGGTTCCCTTCTGACCTGTGCTGCACAAAACCTCCAAACATTTAGTGATAGTAATTTATATTCACTAGAAAGGGCTTCTGAAAAGGACATGCACAATAAATCACTCTGTTGTTCACGTTTGGTATATTTTTTTTTATTTGAATATATTTCCACTGTGGCAGTGCTGTAATGTTTTCCCCTTCTCACTCTGAGTTTCAACCACCACATCCTTCGCTCCTGCCTTCGTTTTCACAGTATGTTTGCCTTTATTTATAAATGTTGCACATGTGTTGCACATTATTTAGCGCTCCTAGCAGCAGATAAGCCTCTGCCTTCATGTGGGAATCACATGTGAACATGCCGAAGCAGACGCACCAGGATGCGCTTGTTTGCGAGAAACGGCACGTCCCCTGTGGGTGGAGGCCATTGAAGTTTAGTGTCCAGTGATCTGCTCCCGTGCGTTTGGCAGGATGTGTGAAGCACATCAAAGGCTCCCTGCTCGGCCGGCTAATGATTAGGTTTCTTCCATTACATGAGCTACAAGCCAGTCTTTCTCCCTCTTTTCTATCTCTTCTTCATGTCTCTGTCAGTACTTCTTCAGTCTTCTTCACTATGTCTCACTTGAGCTTGTGAAAGGTTTGCTTGGATGCCAATTATCCTGCTCTCTGACAGAAGAAAAAAAAACAGCCCAGAAGCAGCAATAAAGCTGGAATAATGACAGTTTTGAATATTCTGTCCAATCCATATTTGATGATTTTGCATAATTTGACACTGTAGGATGTGATTATTCTCACAAGACTGGGGTTTTTATAAAAAAAATAAATAAATAAAAGAGAGCGATGCGTTATTACTAGCAAAAAAATAACCATGCAAAATCCTCATTTTTGATTTATGTAGCACTGGAAATTCATTAGTATGCCACAGCAGCCCTGTCCCATTTGCACATAAAGAAAAATACTTTGCTCTCTAGAAGAAGTCCCACTCGTGTTTGACAGGCAACGCCATTAAATAGAACTAGTTCACCTGAAGTTGTTTCTATGACGATACAGTTTCCAGTACAACTACTCAGTGCTTATTGTGTAGGTTTAACCTACCAGTAATAACAGAGAATGTTTATTTTATTGGCTTTAATAGCATTACATCAGTTAATTTCTTTCCTGTTGTTACCCCTGGCGACAGAGCATCCATACATTAATTATCTACACCTGCTTCTTTCTGTTCAGTGTCACGGGGGTCTTTTTGAAGCTTAATCCCCCAAAAATTCGTCCCTGGTTAAGTTAAAATTGCTAAAGTAATTAATTAATCAGACCACAATTAGACAAATTGTCTGCAAATAAAGATTCTGACTCCATAATGAGAGTCAGCATGCTGCAAAAAGGGAACAGTTTGTTAACATTAAAGCATCATCTCAATGATGAAATACGGTGGAGGGAGCATCATGGTGTTCTGGAAAATAAATTCCTCTCATCAAAGGGAACTTAAATTCACCAACGGGATGATGTCAGAGTGACTGTCCAGCAGCTGAACCTCAGTAGAAATTTGGTGTTGCAGGAGGACAAAGATCATCTGTATTAAAGGAAATCCATTACCTCCAACGGAGATTTGATCAAATTCAAGGATACGCTTACATTAATTATTCTTTCAGCACTGTGAATTTTTAAGGAAGTGTTCAGTAGATACAGGAGCGATTATGTTTGTCTATTATTGTAACTTGGATGCAGCTCTGAGCTTTGGAGAATCCAGTCTAAGTTGTGGTTCTCCCAACCTTGTGTTAGTTGTAAACCTTCACAGGGAGAGCTCTGCATCAGAGAGATAAGGCACCAAAATGGTGACACACCAGACCTCCTATTCTGCAGCGCTCCTATCCAACAGCCATCTACCCAGACTCTGTTGTTGTCCTGTCATCCGCTCAACTTATCTCTTTTTCTTTCTCGGCCTCGCACACTTCTGTTCCTCCCACTCACGGATGCTGTTTAGCGTAGCAGTTACAGCCAGTTCAGTTGGACACCTACACACTGGTGTACCTCAGCCTCCCCGTCTCTTAAGCCACTTCTGCTTCTGTTACTGTGGAGATACTCTGCTTTTAGTCTGGAGAAGCTGCATCAAAGCGAGTGAATGGGCTATTTAAAGACGCGCCATAGTCTGCTCCTGTATTCACTGTAATGTATGTTAAGCATGTGTTGAGTTTGTTCACGGGTAAGGAAACGACAATGTTAGAGGATCAGCCAAAATCATATCAGGACATTTCTGGAGGCTTTTTTTTAAAACTATTTACAGGGATAACAATACTCCAATATTAATCAGATTAAGATATTATTCAGAATAAGAAAATACCATACATTTTTTTTATTCTCCTTCCTGATTTGAATTATTGTGGGTATCTGGTGGTTTACAGTGGCATCACATATCGACGTTGCACATTTTGACTTATTTTTACTTTTTTTTTTTTTTAAATTCAACTCCTTTGACCGTATTTGATTTATTCTATTTGGTTTTCTTTACTTATTTATCCATCTCTCCTAAGTAATCTACACTAGAACAATATAATTTCCACTTCAGACGAATAATAAAGTATTTATCAATTTAATTCAATAGCAGATAGTTGTGCAAACAAATGTATCAGGAAATGCAAGAGAAACTTCATTCATATCTGTTATAAATGCAGAACACGCTAGTGTTACGGCTTTTAAAATGTGGTCATTGGAAGAATGTTTCTTCAACATAATCCCTTGCAACATTTCGCAGAATGTAAACAAGTTCAACAGAAGTCGACGACGTTAAAGACAACCTCACTGTTTCAGTCAGGATGCAACTGATGGTCAAACTGTTGGACCAACACAGCAGCTGCTGCGTTAGAGGAGTCCAAATTCAAAAAGATTGGACACTTGTATGTGCATGACACGCTAAATGACATACCTAATCATCTCTATCATTCATGTCATGATACAGATTGGGTCTAAGTAACCCTAAATGTCACCTCAGTCAATAGCAGTTACCATGTAAACATTTGATGAATGGCCTGTCCTTAAAATAACTTAAATCTATTTTTATCGCACCTTATCATAAAGCAGGCACAGACCTGTGTGTCTTACTAGCCAACATTGCACACAAGTGTGCAGTTGGTTAGACCCACGCTCGCCACAAGTAGCTTTGGCTGAAACCCACAGAGTGGAAATTACACCATAATGGGCCCCACTTCTCTGCCAATATGAAGCGAAAATGGAAAAACAGCTAAGAATAGTGGGAGTAACGAGCCATAGATGCAGTCGATATAGAGCTATAACACTGAGATTGATGAGAAATCGCACATTCCTTTTTTATATCAGCATCTCATGCACACACACACACACACACACTCAGATACTGTTTATATTCCAGGTCATGGAAGAATTAATGACAGAAGTGACTCTCAATGCAAATCATGACTAAATATCATTTTAAATTCCTAACTTATGAAACATCAAAGGCATTTATAAAGCCGGTGCTCTTCTGTTAATGCTCAACCCTCTGCAGTCATCACATGAATTATGGAGGTGTATAAAGTGTGGAGAACTGATAATTCAAAATGTGTTGAAGTTTTTATCACCGCCCTGAATATTGTGAAACATAATCACGAAACAGGGCTGGAATTTTTAATGTGCGTGTGTCTGTATGAGTCGGTGTGTGTTGGCACTTTCGGAAGGGATACTTGTTACCATGGTGATAAATCCAACCCATGCCGTTGAAGTCGTCATGGAAACTGAAACAAAAACACAAGGTGTCTCTGCATGCTGTTCAGAAGAACTAAGTTAGAGTTTCTTATTACAGCAAATCTGTCACTTTTAACAGTTTGGTTTTTAATTTAACGTGTTTGATGCACCAAAACCCTTCAGACTAATTATTTTTCTCATCAAACTGTTTTTTTTAACTCTACTTCCTTCTCTTTTCTCCGTCCTAAGGTGCCTACCCTCGACTCTCTCTGAGCTTCAAGCTGAAAAGGAACATCGGCTACTTCATCTTGCAGACCTACATGCCATCAATCCTGATTACCATCCTCTCCTGGGTCTCCTTCTGGATAAACTATGACGCATCGGCCGCCAGAGTGGCTCTGGGTAAGACGCAGTGGCACTTAAGCAGCAGGTATTTGACTTTCTCAGATGAGTTCAGGGACCAACATAAACCTCGAGCTCCCTTGTTCCCTGCTGGATTCCCAAAAGTGTTGTGTTGTTCACAAATACTGTGAGAGACTGCAGTTTCAGTCCGGTGGAGTGTGACCATTCGAGAGTGGTTTTACAGTTTCTGGCCTAAAGGGTGACAAATCTGAAGAGGATTACTGGTGTGTCTTTTGCAAAGGAATGTTTGGATCAATCCACGTTACACTTTTTCGTCAGTAGTTGCTGTGGTCCCTAAAAGACCTCCACAAGCACCATCTCTAAAGAGCATAATGTCATTTTATTGAGGAGCTCTCGTGAAGGTGCTAAGGCCCACTTAGCACAGGGCTCCTGTGAGAAGTAAACAAAGCACAGATGGAAGTCGCAGATCGTTGGTTTGTAATTATTGTGATTCCTCGCAGGAGGCTGCAATGTGGTTTTGGCTTTGTATAATCTCGACTCAATGATACATGAGGCAGGAGTAACCGGAATAATACGAAGGCAGTCACTGTAACATCTAAAAATGCAGTTTAGACCAGAGGAGGTAGCTGAAGAAAGCAGTTTGAATAAATTGTCCAAACAATGCTTAAAGGATGAATTTTTACCACCTTTTTTGGGGAGCATCTGGTGCCTTATATTAAGTTACAAAACTAGAAAAAAAATTGAGCAAAAACAAAATACTGTGTTGACCCAAATGTAAGACAACTCAGCTTATAAGGGCCTGGCTTTAAACGCACTGTGGCTTTTTTTTCTTCGTTTTGCCAACATCTCCTTCTTTTCTTTTTTGACGGTTGTCAATGACCAAAAGCGGTGCGCTACCGCCACCATGTGGCTTGGAATGATAGTTTACATGCATCCGACCCTGTCGCCGTAAGTGAAGACTCGACAGCTGAAACGATTGTTAGCCCTGTTAAAAGTTGTAGAAATGCTCGTATAATACACCTAAACTCGCATTCTCTCGATTCAGTCTCACAGAAGCAACAATAGCAGTCGTTTTGGGCTCACCTTATTTAGTTGCTACTTGGTAGTTGTTTGACGACTCTACTGCCATGATCTTAAAGCTAGCATCAAAACTTCTTTTTGCACCGCTTTGCTCGGGATACTTGCCATCTTTCTAAAACCAGTAAAATCCCCTGGGACTGTTATGATGTTATGTTTGAATCTTAAATAGTGGCGGATCCCTGCTTATCATCCCCATTTCCTTCTGTCAGTAAAGGTCACTAGTGCCTAGGCAATATGACTTCAATCCAATATCACAATTAATGGTTAACTTTTTATGGTCAATACATTAATATTTCAAAGAAGAAAAATAATTGACATGAGCAAGATTACATAGATTATTGGTTATTAATTTTTGTTTCAAAGAAGAACAGATTTAAAAAAAAAACAACAAAGAATATAATGGTAAAATACGAAATTAATGGTTTCAGATTAGTAGTTTGCAACACAGTGGATCATGGGGGGGGGGTTGTATGGGGGGAAAAAACTTCTTAAACCCCAGCCCACGTGCCACCTTCTACGGGGGCTGTCAGTTTGAAAAGGTTCAATTAAAAGCAGTTTTGAAGTCTACAAGATCTGACTACTAATCAGGCAAATTAAATATCAGCCATAAAAGGCCAAACAAAGCTACCACGTAAGTGTTAAGGTTGTAAAAAAATGCCTCATGAAATGGGTCTGGTAAGAATTAGGATGGATGGCTAATAATAGCTGCAAACAATAATCTCAATTAAATGTTAAAACCCAAAGTTGTCTTTTAAGATTACATACACAGGAGCAACAATTTCCTCGTTTAGTGCAGTTCATGCTGAATCAGCACCTGTCTGAGGTGCTGGTAAACCAGCATGACGTTCATTGAGAAACTGCAACTCTGCAGTGATGAATGGTTTGCTGTGTGAGGTGGAAGCTCCTGGTGGCGGGTCTGGATGCAGGAGGTCAGCAGGGTCAACAAGAGCTGTGAATTCTTTTTTGCCTCTGAGGCCAAACAGTTCAATCTGGTCTTGAGGACTGCTGCTTTGGCTCTTCAATCATCTGTGTATGGACAGATAATGGGGCAGTAATGACCATAAAGCATCATAATGCTTTTTGGACATCATGCTCTTATCCATTACCTGGCTACAGCCTCAATCTCCCTGTTGTCTCTTCTTTTTGTGTGTTCGTGCAGATTCCTTCATCTGACCGTACTGTTCGATTTTTTTTTCCCTTTTGTTAAGGAATGCATACAATATCTGGTCATTATCGTACGCCTTGGAGTGTTTGCCTGATTTTGTGTTTTGTGTTCGCGATCCAATATCTGGCGTGTGCCTACACAGCTGAGAGACAACCGGAGGACCATTTTGAGCTTCCAGTAGGTATCTTGATTGCAAAGGTGGGTGTATGTGTGCTGCTCTTTTTTGCATGCCAGCTTGCCAGTAAGAGCAGTGAAATGATCGGGGAGGGCGAATCAATTCAAGGATGCAGCAAGAAAACAATTGAATTGTTTGAAGGAGAATCTTATTTTCTTGAGCAATTTCAAAGGATTGTGAAGTTACAAATGACCAGCTTGCGCCCTAATCTGGTTGCAAGCCATTTCCCAGAGACATAGCCCTTGTTCATAATCATATTATATGAACAGCCAAGGTGTGGGCTGCCTATGGGAGCATTCTACTGTAATGGCAGACACAATTTAGACCACAGTTTCATCTTGCAGACTTTTCAAACATGTTTTACTCAGCTCTAGAGTCCCAAAATGGTGAACCCTGACAGTTTTTGCCTCTGCAAGTGATAAACTGAAGAGTTCAATTAATGCTGTCTCTGATCTTGTGGTTAGCATTCATTTCCATTATGCTGTCTTCATAGCGTCCTACATGACATCCTCTTTGTATAATGTCAAATTTTGTTTCCAAATTTGCACACTGGCCTGTGATTAGAGGAGATTTGGCTGTTGTCCGCAAGCTGTAAAGGTAGCAAGGAGACTCTAGCATAAGCAATGAGAGAGGAGCAGCAGTGTGAGCAACCACCAGTAAATGATGGTGAGATCTGGCGGATAAATGGAGAGGGGGTGAAGAAGGAGAGATAAGGGGAAGAGGCAAGGAACAATGGG
Source organism: Arrhamphus sclerolepis (assembly GCA_037176975.1). NCBI lineage: Eukaryota > Metazoa > Chordata > Actinopteri > Beloniformes > Hemiramphidae > Arrhamphus > Arrhamphus sclerolepis. The sequence goes on from JBAMYA010000012.1 coordinate 6,307,143, forward strand.
ACAAGACAGCCTTTTGTGAGTGAGGAAGAAAGGCTGCAAAACTATATTTCTCCCAGGAGAATGTAACAGTGTGATGAAAAAGGAGGTAGGCCCACTGGCGCTTGGCCCCTTGATTAAACTGTCCAAACAGGGAGCGAGGGAGCAAAAGAGTTGGGGGGGGGGGGGGGGCAAGGGAGTGAAGGAAAAAGAATAATGGCGCAGCTGAGAGAACGCCTATAAAGAACAAGGCTGTCGTTGGGTACAAAAAAAAAAAAAAAACACCATCCACAATTGCATCTTCCAACAGCAGCCAAGATGTGGAGTATGTGCACGTGCACATGCACGTTCGCACATGCGTGCAGACACAGACACGAGCAGTGCTAACTTTGTAATGTGCCAATAAATCACACTAAAGGCTAGATTGACCTTAGCTATACCAGTCCCTCCCTCCAGCCCCCTCCTCCTCCCCCAACTGTTCCTTGTCTCTTCACTATGTTTTACGACTCACACATACACACCAAAGACATATAAGACCAGCCCCACCACTGATGACCTCCATTTATTTCCAGCGCCAGCATATAAAGTAGGAGAGATATGCTTCCTGGAATTTCTTCAGTGGAATTAGATCCCATTATTGCGTTTCATTGTGAGTGCAGGATTTGCATAGATATGTGTGTTTATTTTCTGCAATATACTGTATGAGAAAGTTCGCTGACACATCTATGATATCTGAGATGGTTAGTTTATTGTGAAATAAATGACATATTTAGCAGACTCACTCTGCACTTGGAGCCATCCATTTTTTTTTCATTAGTTGATTTTGATTTTGCAGTGAAAGACAAATTTCAATGGATATAATACCAAACGGCTCAGGTCAATGAAGCCAACCAGTCAGAACAGACTGTGTTCCAGCACAGAGCCGTTTCTCAGTAAACTCAACAGCACAGCAAGTCATCTCTTAAATTAAAGTGATTTTGCAACCGTTATATTTCTGAAGTTCACAGAAAGTTCTAAAATGACTAGGGATGGTATCGATACAAGAATATCAATATTTCAGTCCTTATGGTTCCGTTTTTAGGTTTGATGTTCATGTAAAACAAGAAAAATCTATAACTTTTACATCTACAGTCCATCAGGTTCAATCCTAACCCTAATTACGCAGGTAACTGATGATTATAGATTCGTTACCCAAGTAAAATTTAATTATTTATCTATTTTATGAAGCCATGGTGATGGTATGGGCGTAGACTACCTTAGACCTCTTTCTCTACAACTCTGTACTTCACCCACTCATTAAGGAACAAAGAAAAACTCCACATATAACGGAGATGAAAAGAATTAGAGCAAATCTTTGTGTTCCTGTGAGTAACTTACTTACTATATATCGAGAAATCGGATCAAAACAGAAATCACTGATTTCACTGATCCTTAATGACCACAAGCCTTTTGACTCTGGACGTGAGAGCAGCAACAAATCTCTCTCAAAAAAAAGAAGAAAAAGAAAAAGAAGATCTCATTAGCAACATGAACTCCTGTTCATCATTCTGGTGCTTCTTTTGAAACTAATTCCATAGCTGAGTCAATATTAGGCCTCAAGAAATGTATTTTTTGTCCAATCAACCCTCATGAGTATCTCTGTCGCTCCACTTTCTTGGTCAAATATGGTCATTTCTTATTCCAAATAAAGACCAAGATGGTAACTGCCAGATGGCAGAGTTAAGGAAGCCAAATAAAGTTTCCCAATACTTTGGGTGATGTGGCATTCGGCATGTCCATCATTTGTACGTAGTTTATGAACATGATAGACATTTATTAGCAAATAAAGTTCCAGAAGCTGCTTGGAGGCAACTTTAATTCCATTTTTGAATCCATCACCTTGTTTTATGTTAATATTTTGGCTTCTGCAGGCCACCTCAATACGTGTCAACCAGTTCAGCATTAGTGTGCGATTTAACAGGTCTCTCTCAGCATCCCTTTTTGTCATGCAAACTCATAAGGCGTCAAGGTGCCTCATACTGGGAGACCCATTTGTTACCTCCTCAAGGTTAAGGTTAACAAGACCTGGGAGCCAGATACATGCAGCACTATTCTAATGAGTCATTTCTGCCTGATGTCCGAGGGGCAGTTGGATGTTTGGAGGGAGACCTTTGAATTTCAATGAAGCAGTGGTTACTTTTTCACCCCGAGTGTATTCATGCAAGTCAAATAGGATCAAACACCAGTGCAATCAGAAAATTGTTTAAAAGAGAGTTCAAGTAAGAGAAACGCAATGTTTCTTGTCATTTTTTTCTTTTCTTTTTTGCCTGCGCTCTACAGCAAAGAAATCACAGAGCAATGTTTTCATTCTTTTGTCTCCAGTGGGTCAAGCTTCTAACAAACCAGTAGAAGCACCTGCAGAACAAAAACTTTTCTTGTGAAAAATACCTCTGTTTCTATAGTAACACCATAGACTTCAGTCTCATTCACGATGAGACTGAAGCATCTTTTTTTAAAAAGATTATGAGGTACTTCATGAAGACAACTGTGTGGTGCTTTAAGTTTGACTTCTTAACATCGCAGACAAATTGACAAACTTTACTAGGAAGTGTCAAGGAAAGAACATACTATTAGTTAGCAATGATGTCCCCCATAGGTTTGACAAATGTGTATGACTTCTTCTTACCACAGGGATCACCACGGTGCTGACCATGACCACCATCAACACCCACTTGAGGGAGACGCTACCCAAGATCCCATACGTCAAGGCCATCGACATGTACCTGATGGGCTGCTTTGTCATGGTCTTCCTTGCCCTGCTCGAATATGCCTTCGTAAACTACATCTTCTTTGGGAGGGGCCCGCAGATGCAAAAGAAGCTAGCGGAGAAGGCAGAGAAGGCCAACAATGAGAGGGCAGCCAAGTATGATGCAGCGAGGGTAAGTTTCATTACATAGACAGCACATCTGCAGACTGAGGGTGTAACGGGACATGTAATAATGCATTATATGTTCAGACAGCAGCAGAGTAAACAAAAGAAATGCATAAATGTGCCATTTATTTTCCGTAACTGGTACATTTAAAAAATGTCTAATTGCCTATAATTCATACTGTGACAGTTAAAAAAAACAAAAAAAAAAAACAAGGGCAATTAGGACAGAGAAATGACAGCAGCAGCAGCAAAAAGAACATTTTGTGAATAACTAACTGTATTTCATATGTTGGTTAAAACAGACACACAAATTAATTTCCAGGCATTTGTTCCCTACATGTGGCTGAACATTTTCATCTCCTCAGGAGGCAGGTAGTAGGACCGCGTCCCTAAAACGGTCCAATCAGGTTAAAGGGCTTCGCCACTCACGCTCGGTGAGTTGTGTTTTTTTTCCACTGCGACTCCTCAGGTCGACTCCGCCATCGTCATCAGCCGACATGGATGTGGCTAATTTTCTTTTTGCCTTGACGCAAAAATGTTTTTCCCATCCATGCAATGACTTTCGCAGCAAGAAGCATCTCCATGACATGACATGAATATATCGCAGCGATGCTCATGCTTACACTGTGAGAATTTGTGACATGATGCTGTTTCTTATCTCCAGTCATTTTTCGTGCATGCTGTTTGTATAGCCTTTCTCATTAAACTCATTTTAAAAAGTCATTTCTTTCATGGCGCATGTCATGAGTTTGACTTCCAGTGGGTAGTCACTGTAGAGGTCCCCTAAAGAGTGTAATATATTATACCACAAGGCAGGATTCACACGTGTTAACTCCTACTGATGGGTTTGCTTGAAGTTTGGAAATGTAGTATAACATGCACTGAGACAGGAATGGGAACACCTTAAAACTTACCTATCTTTATAATTTATTAATAATTATGAGTCCATCCTAAGGTACGCAGGAAAGAGGATACTACTCATATTCTTTTTTTTACTACCTGAAGGTAGGGTAAGTGATTTTTGAAAACACAAGCATGAACAATCCTTCTGTCAGTGATTGGCTGGAGCAATTTTTGTTATGGTTTGTGGAGCAGGCTACCCCCACTTTTATTTTGTTTCCAGCTTTGGGAGTCAGGGCTGCAAATGTATGAGGACTGTTGTTTGTTTTGTTGTATTAACATGATGAGTAGCTAGTAAATGGAGATACTCATTGAATGTGACAAAAAGTTATATGGGTTTAAAAATCACATAGAATCACTTAGTTTACCTTTAAATTTTATCATTATTTAAGCAACTTCCTTTGACTTTTTCCTTTAGAGAGTTGCCAGAAAAATTGATTTTACCATTACATCATACAGAGAATGGAGTTAATGTAAAAACATAAAACATAACTTTTATGCAATTAGAGTATGGTGCTAAAATGTAAATAGATTAGCATGAGTGTGAATTTCCAGTACCATATTTGTAGTACCACATGTATTATTTAATCACAATATTATTACACTTTTAATCCTTTTTAG
>JBAMYA010000012.1:6318714-6342706 GCA_037176975.1 Arrhamphus sclerolepis
AATTAGGCAATAAAGCAATAAAGCTGACCAATCAGATGCAACATGGCGCTGCATGGTAGGAAGAAAAATGGGCTTCAAAGGCACTCTACAAATTTATGGGTCACATTCCCTTTTTAGAGCAAATGTTTTGAAGCATGTTTGACCCTGGAACTGAAGAGTAAAAATCTTCCAGTTACATATTACACCAGGGCGTTGGAAGCAGTGGAAAATTAAATATAGCTAACCCGGTCAATATGTTTGTTTTTCCAACTTAGCTCCCTTCTCACAGCGTATAGAGTTCTTTCCTTAAAGAAACCAAATTATAGATTTATAAGAGACTTCTCCTGCTGCTGAAGTGTTTCTGGTACAGTACATCAGGTCCCCAGACAATCACTGCTCTCAATTTTGAGAATAGAGATTTAAAAAAAAAAAAAACAACAACATTCTCTTACTTTCCAATTTTGTATTTATCAGAAGCATGATGGTCATTGACTGGTGGACATGTTGTGATTGAAGACCTCTGGCAAACAAGATGTCAATGAAAGGCAGTTGGGAGGCTCATAAGCTCAAAGCCGACTGGTTATTGAGACAAAAGCAAATTGTATTTTTCAAGCAGCATCCACACTCTCTCTCATTAACTCCGACTGGATTTTGATGCCTTTGAAAGCAGGAAGCTATTCATTTATGAGGGAAATGATCATTAGGCATCATCAAGAGGCAGCACGAAGGATCAGGATATGTATCATTGCTCAAAGAATTGTGAGGAAGCTCAGATGTTAAGGGCGTATGTTGTTGAACAATGATCAAAACAGGAATCGCCTTCATTTAGGCGACAAGCCTCAAAACGTTCTTCTGATTTTCAGGAGGGTAGAGGGTATGACCTGAGGCATGCAGAACCCTGTACATGAGCTGCTCTGAAGCTTTGTGCTTCCTCACTTACTGCTTATTGTTTTTGTTTTATTTCATATTGTTAATCCCCAAGATTTGACTGCATTTTCATCACTACATTGGAGACATGGGTTAAATCATATCATAATACATTTTATGAATTAGTCTTCTGACGGTTTTTTTTGTCCAACAGATTTTTTTTCCCTGAAAATATTCAGATATTGAATCAATTTGTTGTTTTAGCTGTATAATAAATAAAATTAAAGTTACAGTTATTCATATGTAGAGTTTGGTGCTCTTGCTGCAATCTTGTCTAAATGAATAATAAAAGTATTTTGTATTTTTTTGTCTTTTATCCACCAACTGTTACTTTCCATTATCGCCATTGGAAGACTGTGCAGTCACATTTTCTACTTGCATTTTGCTTATATGTACTGCTTGACTTCCACACCTTCATACTTTTTCCTTCCGTCCATTCTTGTACTGGATGCTTCAGAGGTCCAATTTACACCTGGTATTAACATGTGGCCTGGGAGAATCAGTCACAATTATTATAATTATTATCTAAATTATTACCTAAATGTGTTGTGAGAGAACCAGTTTGACCCTTCTGGTCCATATGCTAATAAACACGGACCATGTTTTTGCTTCCAAATTACGTTTAAACACAAGTAGCTTTAAATATCGAGGTATAACTCACAGGAAAAAAAAGATGAAGTGGAAACAAGACAAAGATCTGTCACTAACTTTTTTTGACAAAAACTTTTTTTCTATAAAGGATACAGTCTGTACTAAACAAATCAATGTGCATCCAACATAAGAAAAAAATCACCACAAACCCTAATACCAATATGAAGGAGAAATCTATGACAAAGGACTTTAGCATGGTCATTCATGCTCAAAATCAAATGATTCATAACCTAAGCTGATGACATCCCATCCCTTTTGTGTTCAGAATATGAGGAGAATGTGGACTCAATTGTCCCCAGATAGCAAAGAATGCTTGGCCCAAGCTTGGCCCATATTTACGGTTTTCTTTGGCCTACATTTGGCATTGTCTGATGGCATTGACTCAAGGTGATAGTATTTACCTAAACTTGGCCATGCATCCACTAGACATGGCCCACTTTTTCATTTTGTTTGTACCGATGGGCCTTTGGAACACTTGATGTATCCCACGTCAAAACTAGCTTCTGAAACATGGGCCAAATCTGCTTCATAAAGCACACGCCAGAACCCAGGTTTGGCCCATTTCATGATCACTGGGACAAGTCTGGCTCACATAGCACATGCCAGTGTTATAACTCAGCCGTGAGTGCCAAAAGTAACCCAGGTTAGGTTGGGCTCAATTGCCTCTGCCATCAGGTTAACCAGACTACTGTTGTTGTCAGATTTTCTTGGATGCATTTTAATGCCAGGTTTAAATGGGGGTCTTGGTTTCATCTGTCTAGACTACTGTTCCAGAACAGCTCAGTCTTTTCAGAAATTTCTGCCAAATCGTCATCCTGCAGTATGTTATAACGGCACTACTTACAGTATTTGGGCCACTTCTGGTCCATATTGCCCATATTTGCATGTATTTATTATGTGTCTCTTTACAGAATTAAGTGACTCATGAAGCAGGTTGGGTACTGTGCTCAAGTGAAACCCTTTTGACAGTATGAGTGTAAATAGTGTTTTCTAATCCGTGATACATCCATTTACCTAGTTCACACCATTCAAATCCTTTCTTAAGATCTTTAACATGTTTTCTGACATCATATGCTTTTGAAAGCCTCCTGTTTCTTCACACTCATGAAAATGTTTCAACTTTTCACAAAGCTGTGCTGTACTGTACTCAGAACAGGCCTTCATTGGTTGCATAGCAACAGCAGCTTCCAGAGTCAAGGCTTCCTGCATGTTTAGTGATGCTTGCTGAAGAAGAAGCCCCCCGTGGACACTAAAGCCAAAGTTGTTGTGATATGATTAAAGTGGTAACTTAGTGGTGCATTTTGTTTGATGACTGAGGTTGAGAGTGCTCCATGAACTGATGCAGGTGAACTCTCAACCGTGACAGCTGACCCAAATATCTGCCTTCAAGCCCTACAAAAAAAAAAAAAAAAACTCACGAGGCAGCGCAGACTCAGCCCTGTGTTTCTTGTTGAGAAACTAACTCGCTGAATGAATTCTTTCTGAAGCCTTCTTTCCTTCTTTTCTCCCCCCGCCTGCAAACTGACATACTTTCTTTTTAATTCATCGGCGACATGGTGAGCGATGGAGGGAGCGTGGGAGAGAGTAGGAGGGAGAACGGGATGGATGGAGAGAGAAAGAAAGTCTGTTTGAGCATCAAAAGACTGTCTCGCAGACTGGTGGGAATACATTGACTTTTCAGTGTGCTTCTGGTTTATGAACTCAATGATACACAACAGAAGCAGCAGCAGAAGTGCCTTAGCTTACTTCTTAATACGCAGTTTCTCATTGTTTGCTTTTGTGTGTGCATTTTAACTCTTTCCCTCATTATCACCTCTTTTATTTTGTCAGACATACTTCTTAGCATCAGCTGGAAGGAACTGTGCAAGACAATGTTTTGATGGTTCATCCTTCCTCCGGCCAATCTCTTCGACTCCCTTGACAACAAACTTTTCTCGAAGAAGCCAATGCAAATCCCTAAGTCATTAAACATTTAAAGGGCGATTCCCCAAGTGTTCAATACTGCAGAGAAAAGCACATCCTATTATATGTGACCCAGAAACAACTCACTCATATCTTGAGCCACATCTGCTCTCTGCAGTAATTTTTCTTTTTTTTAAAACAAGCTTTTAAGAACAGATTAAAGAGAATACTAGCATGCTGTGATCAAAATGATTACAATACTGTTTTGCTTAGTCAAAAATGAGAGGAAGTTTTGTTTTTTTTCCCACCGTCTAGATCACAGGAGTGGCAGTGATGTTAGCCTGATATATGTTAGGTTTAATTGAACATGACTGCATCTCCACATCAGTGGTTGTTTGGCTAATTGAATTAAACATAAGTAGTAAAGCAACACATACAAGCTTCACAGCAGCTGCCTTTTAGCAATGAGTTGCATAGTTGTGATAAACATCTATGTAAAACATTATCGTTCTGATAGCTCAGATTTAGAAACGTAAAGGTTGATTACACTCATATTAAGGTTTGCACTGCGAAGAATTGAGTGACACTTACTCATATTAGTGTTTTTACATTTCTTTTGGAATATAAATTAAATGTGCTATTATTTTGTGTTCTTTTAAAACTCTTCATGGTCCACTTGAAAGGCAGCATTATGCCCATTTACTAAAAGCTGACACAGTATCCTGAGATATTAGTGAAAATGTCAGCGACTTACTTTGTTAAAATCTCTGCAGGGATGCAGTAAGCACCATTTTCCACCATGTCTTTGTATCTTTGCAACAGCCAGTTCGAAGAGGCATAATGAGGAACTAGACTCATAGGCCTATGACATCACCCACTGGTTTTTTGAAGAGTTGATTTGAAGCCTCTTCTCAGTGCTACTTGGCAGTGTCATAATAGTTGGAGCTGACGCAACCCTGGCTAATGCTAATGTTACCTCACATTCATTCTGATCAAATCTGTCAATCCACCCTCACTTCAGAGTTCATTAAGGAGACAGATATAGGGAAAATCTGTTCCTGAGTCTGTTAGTTGTAGTCCAGAGGCTTTCTGAAGGAGGTCAAGCAGTCTATGGGAATGGTGAGAGAGGTCCTTCAGATTTCGCCAATATCAGACTGGACTGGCGGCACGCTGATCAAGCTCCAGCAGAACCATGGGCAAGTTAATGCTCAGCTAACTGACTTAGGCCTTGCTGAGCTATGATGCTAGCTACTAACTAAGTCTAGCTTAGTTACCATAAGTTAGCATTTTAGCTCGGTACGATGCAAACTAACGTTACCTCATATTCAGAGCGTTAGTGAGTTTTGAAAGTTGAGAGATTTGTGATATTTACTGTATTTGGAGTGTATAGTTAGTGTGTAGTGTAGTCGCTTTTTTTGTTTTGTCTGTGATAAAAATGACGTGAGGTCTGAATGTGCAGTTCTATGAATCTTATCTTATGAGTTGGCTGATCCAGGCGTGACAAGTGTTAAGCCAGTGATGTGCCCCTCTGTCTTTATTTGGCCAGGAACTGTGTTTTTGGAGAGCACATACAATTTGTGTGGTATTTTATTGTGAAACCAGATTATTCTGTGAAGAGTTTTAGAAAAGACACTGCCTGCATTTCAATGTAAATAGTTGTATATAACTGTTGTTTGCTATATTTGTACATAAGTTTTTGAAATATACAAGTTCCATTTGCATTCTAAGTTATACAAATAGGTCGTTAAACATATTTGTGCTTTTCACAGTAAGAAAATTAACTTATTCCGACTTGGATTTTATGTTTTTTGTGTGTGTGTGTGTGTTTAAAGAAAAAATAATTGCAAAGTCAGACATGTGAGGTTGGGCAGAAAAAAAATGACACCAAACAAGGCAGTGTAAACAATTTTTAAGGTGAAATAGAGCGGTAACATCAAAAGTAGTGGACTACAATAGCCAATTATATCCTTGACCCTAAAGGGTTAAGTATCTGATGAAGCAGTTATCATGACAAATTGCACTTTCTAAATACCATGTCTTACAATCTTTGATTTGCTTCTCTATTAGTAATTTTCTGTTTTGCTTTTCTCTCCTAGGAGCAACTGCTTAATCATCTTTTACAAAGACTTCATTCTCAACTGGAACATATTCTGGGACTCGTGCCTCTGGACCTGGACTTCTTAGACTTCACTTGCACCCAAGAGCTTGTGTTTTTGAATGCTGTATGTACACAGTCTCATCAATTTGGAAAAACAAAAAAGGGAGCAACACATTACAGTTGTGCAGTTTGAACAGGGATCAACTGGACGTCAATGAATGATCGTCTCCCCAGACTACCTTAGCAGACTTCTGGAACTTAATCTGTCTGTCCCATGAATAGCAAAACGTTTGGGGATGTCCAGACACACATGGCTCTACATAGCTGAGTCCGATCTCTCAATAAAGACACTCTGCAGAACCATAACAGATGAAGAGTTCGGTGAGTGTGTGAGGGATATTAAATCAGCCTAACTCTGGATATTGAATGATGAAGACCCTCCTGCAAGCCAGAAGATTGCAGCTGCAGTATAACCGTGTTGACACCACTGGTGTCATAAACCCAGTGGTCAATGCTGGATGTATTACTCAACGGATTTACTCTGTTCCAGTACCCCAGTCTTTGGAGGCATTGATGGTTTTTCCTGTAAAGTTAGCACAATGATTTTACTAATTGTTCACTTTTCTGTAATTATTAAATACTTGAGTATAAGTCTAGTGTGAAGAATTGCAACAGGTCTTCCGCCGCGACTATTTGAACTTGTTTCAGAGTAATGACCACATGTTGTTTACTCACTGGTCTTGATTAAGTAGAATTTAGAGCAACACTACTAATTGCATAATCATAACTATGTGTCTAGGAGGTAATCTGGATGGTGGAAAATACCAGGTCAAAGATAAGCACAGTTCACAGGATATGAAGACTACATTTATTTATTTATTTATTTGCTATTTCCTACCTTTGTAGTAAGAAAAATTGTGAATGGGAGAATAGAACAATGAACAATTGTAAAATTATTATTTCCAGAATTCCACTCTCAGATGCTTCAATCACTCACTCTCTGTTGTTGTAATTAGTTAACCAATTAACTGTAACCAACTTTACATATTTATGACATTTTCAAATGATTTGTGTCTACTTCAGGGTACGTGGAGATCATGGAGTAGAAAATGTGGATGTTGCACGCTTCATGTTCACAGTCCAGGGCCACTGGAAGGAACAGCTTTATATCTGGGAAGAGTGTTCACACAAGAATAGATAATGATTATTGAAAGGTTCCTTCTCACTGATACCATGTAGTGGTAATATGGTAGCGTACAACTGTTAGCAGGAATACTGTTACGTGCTGATATTTGTCACGTGTTCTGAATGTAGTGGGTTATGCATAAATACAAAAATTTAAAAGCATGGTTTTAACTATTAAATGGGTTGGATCTATTTTATTGCTATTTCCTGGGAATTAGCGGATGTGGAGAGACCTGTGGGCAGCTGTAACATGCATCCATGATGTTCTCCATTGCCTTGAAGAAGAAGGTTTCTTCAGCATCAACAATGATGCACACCTTTTCTGATGCCGCTTTGTATTCCTGCCACTCCTGCAGGATGACCTGGATACTTTTTGCAAAAGATGGGACAATCACCCACTGAGAACAGAAAGGCACATGAGCCCTAACAAACTGTGGGAGCTGGGCCAAAAACACATCATCCAGTTCCAGGACCAGATAACACAGAGGTACATGCAAATGTGATTTGAATGAATAATGTGGTTCACATGTTAGAGATACTGAATAAGAAGTCAGGATCACGTAGTGTTTTAAAGTGTGCCTGCTGTTACTGAATAAAATTAAAATTCTGTCTGTTTGTAGGGGATGGATATTCCTGACATTGAGTGAGAAAACAGTGGACTTCCTCGTGATGACCACTGGAGCATCGTTGTTTCACATACAGGATGCCCACTGACTGATGGACAAATGGCTACTTTTAGAGACGCAGTTAACCAAGAGCTGCATCCCAGTCCTTTGGCAAGTGACATTTACATCACTGCTGTTCAATTTTGTGAGCAATTTCTTCGTGTCTGAAAGATTTTATTTTTAAGTTGGTTTCATGTTTTAATGTTTTTGCAGACTTTCATTCTCTTCAGTTATATCTGTCAAAAAAAATGAAACCAGTACACTTGAGTTAACTTTAAACTCCTGCATTAATGGTTTATTTGATTTCAGAGATTGTTTACAAGGAATGTTTAAACTGCCATTCATACCAAAACCACTTATACATATTTGATAAAAGCTGAGCTTGACATGTTTTGTAATGATGCAAAGGACTTTCAGCTGTGTTACGTGAAAATGAAATCAAGTGTCCACATTTTAACAACTTGAATATTTTGAACATGAGATGTGTCAAACCACAATAAGGAAGTATCCCAGTACATGGTCTGGAGAATCTATGGGGTACAGTTCTACAAATGCAACAGTTCAGCCAAGTCTGTGAAGTGGGGCGTAAATAAAGGTCCAGATGTCACTCGCACAAGACCAACTCCTGTGTGACAAGTGGAAATAAAGGCCAGGATTTAAAAGGGGTGTAGTCCTTGTAAAGTCCTGGGGTGTGCAAGGTCTGAAAGCAGGTGGAGGCTGTGGGGTATCTGCCCTTGATGACGTTGATGATGACTTAGTGGTAGAACCTCCCATCCAGTCCAGAATTTGACCATGTCAGTCAATTCAGTTGGTGTTGCTATGGAGCAGATTAAAATAGATTATGAATAGTAATCAGAGTAAATAGCCAAGTATAGAACTAGCAGTTTGCTTTCAATAGAAGATTAGTTAAACCCTTGAAAGAGGTTCAGACCGTATTTATTTGAGCAACATAAGCAGTTTATTTTATTACATACAGGGACATTTTAATGATAAAGTCATGCCATGTTGCTGTTCAGGTCAATGGGGAATGTGTGAAGTTCACAACGAAAATAAAAAAAACCCACCTGTGCCAGTGTTTATTTCTGACGTTCATATTCATACAAAATGCAATGAAATTAAATTAATTACGTGCTCTTTCATAATTCAAACATAGAATCTAATAACAATCACAGCAGAACTATCAGTTAATATTTGAATAGCACTTTGCAGTAGTGCCTGCATGAAATAAAATGAGAAAAGATTTTTAAATGTTGAATTCACTCTTTGAACTCTCTTGTTGTTCTTTGTTCATGTCAGAAGACATTAATAACAAGGACAAGATTAAAAATGGACAGTAAGTGATGCTGACCAGGAAGATGAACCATAATATTTACATGCGCCATCTCTCCCAACATGGGAATAAACCCACAACAGCCGTTGTGTGACCCAGTCACCAGCGTCCATATTTGGGTTTCTTTAAGACCTCGTCTCAGCTGCTTAATTTGCCTTGTGACACGTCCTATTAGCTGTTAACAGTAATAAGACAGAGAGAATCAAAGTCCTAGTGTTCCTTCATCTAAAAGCAATCTTGAAGAGTAAAATATACAAATAAGAATTGCATTTAAATGCATTGATTATACTGCATCCCACTGATAAATGAGGAAATCATAGGCTACTGCTGTCATGCAGACTTGTAGGATTACAGTTTTATGTTTATGTAAAAATAACTTGTGACATGGAAAGCGATACATTTTTTACATTTTTGTTTTAATTGTTCTTAAACTTGCAAATAAATCAGGAGAAAGTGCAGATATTCTAATTTTCTTTTCTTTTTTTTTTTAGAAACAAAACATCACACATAGGATTTAAAAAACTTTCACTCACAGCATGGACCAATAGCTTATCAAAAAGCCACCTCCTGTTACTCCCAGTTAGGGAAGGGATGTCCAACGCACAGGCCAGGTCCTGAACACCTGGTTTCTCCTTATCTGACAGTGTAGAAGCCCCTTAAAGCTTCAAGACAATAAGCCTGATATAAACGTCACTCATCAAGACGATGGTCAATAAAAGGATGCTCCATTGTACATAATACATTACTGAAAGAAAAAGAAAATGTTTTCAATACAACATACATCTCTGATGTCCAGGTCTGGACAGTCCTCCAGTGTAGCAGTTGCAGTTTCAGGACCCTCACCAAGAACACATGAACAACAGCTGGGCTGAGTCTCTGTAGGCATGAAGAAAGGAGTGGCCTATTCTCCCTGCCACCATGAACATATCACTTTCCACGAGAAAGTGAGAGGTCAAGGGGACTAAATGACCAGCCTCTCCCTGAAAAAGCTGTGTAAGATTTGAGTTGACTGTTCAAGATATTAAAAACATTAATTAACAACAAGAAAAAGTAATAAGCATCTTTACAGAGTACAAAGACATGCAGATTAATATTGCTCTTAGTTGCCACTAGGAAAATACATTTCAGTTTTGTGATGAACCGGAAACCCTACTGATCATCAATACTGACGTTATACATTTAGAAGAATAGTTTGAACTTTTATGGTAAAGAAAACCAATTAAAATACCATAGACATCACATATACACACACATATACGTATATTTGCATTATAAATAAACAGTGTAACAGTGGAAGGATGCAGTGACAAGCATACCAAAATTTATGCAAAACCCTGACCTCAGCTTTCCATGCATGTTGAGAAGAAAAAAACAAGCAACTTGTCCAATAGCAGTATCTTCTGTAACACAATGTAAAGTTTGAAGAATAAAGACAACAAATACTTTAACTGGTTTTGGACAAATGTAACTTCTAGCTGGAGGTATCTTCAAGTTTGCAATTCAGTGGCCGTGCCCATTCCACATTAGGTTGCTTGTAGAAGGAAATCAGTGCCACGTCCTCCTCAGCAGGGCTTTTTCTGATGTCCATGCTGAGAAGTGAGGGACTCTCTGTTTCATGAGAGCAAACTGAGATATGGCCTCGGTGGAGTCACTGACAGTTAACCAGCCTAATAAGAAAAAAAACACAAACATGGTTGTTTCATTTATGCTTGACTATCAAGATTGCAAAAAAATAATTTAACATTCAGTGTAACTGTATCGTCCTTAACCTGCTCAGCCTGAACAGCAGCTAGCAACTGTAACAGCTGCAGAGCTTCTGGATGGTCCAGGCTTTGCTGCTTGCTCTTCCACTGTTGCAGTGCTTTCATGCATCACCTCTTTTTCTGCCCTACGCTCATAAAATCATTTGTGTTACAGCAGCGCCGCATGTAGAACAAAGACCATTGTGATTAAAGAAAAATCATTAGCAATAAAAAAGTCAGACCTTTTCACACACAAGGAAGCGTGTACCTCAATGAAGTCAGTAGCAATCATATTTGTGCAGAGAGGACATTCCTGCATATCTGCTGCTGAGAAATGTTGAGAAGTTATGTGGAAGAACAATGTTGTTTTAAAAAAAAATGTTTGTTGTTTACAATAAACTCAATAAAATTAATATTAAGAATTCTTTTCTCTCTTTAGGCTCACTGGTATCCACATTAGCCAGGTCATTGTCACCTCCATCCATGACATTACAAGACTGGATATGTTCCGTCGCGAGTTGGAAGGGGAACTGCCACGTCACACTTTTGACATGTGGCTTTTGGCCAATTGGGGCTCTGAAAAGAGTTTTAGTCCCACAAGTTAAAGGCTTTAACATCACGCCTGTGTAGCCAGAATCATCAGGCGCTACGAGGTTGAGTTGTCGCCTACCTCATCCACCTATAGAAAAGAGGACATCAATATTGTAGAGGACTGTTAGATCTCAATGTTTCAACAGTTTATTAGATATAAATTATATCTATAAGTTAAGTCAAAGCAACCACACTTGTCTGACAACACACCAAGCTTAAGAAGACACCTAAAATAAAACAGGTCCATTTTTTTTTGGTATAACTTTTACCAATACAATTATTATTGGAAGTGGCCAACTTGCAGATATGCACGACCTAATAAATGTTAAAATACATAGGCTTAATAATAAATGTACAAAGATGAGTTTGAGGAAATCTTTTAACATTTCATTTAGGTAGCATAAAGAGCATTGCATAATATTTGCTGCTGCATGTATACTTTTTTTTTGTTGACACAGCAACACTAACACACACCCACCTGAAGATTTGTATAGCAGCCACCCACCAGTAGCCGTCCCCAGTTGCGGAAATAACACTTTGAGGGCATCACATAACTGTAAGCAAAACATGGATACAAGTGTAATCGTCTCCAAAAGAGTGTCGAAACTCCCAACAGAAATAGCATCAACAACACTGCATGAATGCAACATACAATACAACCAGCCTAAATAACTACTGTAGTTGCATGTTATAACCTCTTCCTGTGTTGTGCTTTCATCTACATGAGCAGGCCTTTGGCCCAGTCCTGCATGCATATGAACCATTTGCTCCTGCTCTTTTGGCGTTTTTTCACATCGTTTTGGTATCCAATAGAAAGCAAGTTCATACGGCTGAGGCCTCTTGGCAGGAGCAGGACTTGCCATGGAAAAACACCTCTTCCTTCTGTTCATGGTAAAAAAAAAAATACCTGGAAATGATCGACAGAATCTTTTTTTTATTTAAAAAACAAATTTAACATTAGTGAAATGGGTCTTTGTACTTACTAAATAGACACAAGATAGAAGATGCTTTCTTAGACTTAAAGATCTGCAATATTATTCAACACAATACTACTATTGTTTACTGTCAAGGTAAAAAGCTGAATTTTGCCTGTACAGATCAACAGCAAGTCAAAATATGTTCAGTTCTTGAAGGTAAACATCTCTTCACCTGGTCATTTCCAACTGGAGTGAAGGTCTGGATTCTGTCCATCTCTGTTCTCTGCAGGTTTGTGTCCAAGAATATTTATTCAATATGTCTATATCTACAATGTAACATCAAATAATCTTGATGTACATGAAAATTTTAATGCTAAACCTCATATTGTGACGCTACCACTGGGTGCGCTTTTAGCAGATGAACTGAGTAAATATCATCACCATGAGTACCCTGTCATCACAATCAGAATAGAAAAAATAAGGTTTTTAGATGCCAGATGCACAAAGATTATGTTTTAAACAGCTGAAGGTTACTGTTCTTTAATTGAGGTGACCATAGTTTGATTAACGGAAAAGAGAAAACTTGAACTTGGGTTTATACACAAGTTTTATACCAATTACAACAAAATATTTCTCTATAAGCAAAGACACAAATTCAGATACTCTCGTTCAACATGCCTAAAATAATCTCTCTTCAACTTTCTATGCACAAATAAAATAAAAATAAAAATTTGTGGAATTAAATTATAAGACACGTATGTATTGTATTATTAATTTGTAAAGCTGAGTGAGAACAAACTCGGATCTGGACGCTGCAGGAAGTCCCAGTCTGCCCCAGTCATACAGTCTGTGAGCTACTGGTGCACAACCACATTACAGCATGAAGTTGTCAACACGTTGAGCTTGCCAGACCAAACCTGAGCCAGGGCTGAAAAAATATATTAAAGAAGTACAAGGACCTATGATGGCTGTATCGACTTTTGATTTCCATTCCTGGGGCTCTGCTTTCAGCATTTTGTAATGATAAAGTATTGTAATAACTAGCGAGCGGTTAATTGTTCTACCTCAGAGCTGCTATATTGCTAGATAGTAGGGGAATCTGTGCAGCAGCATTGCTGGGCACGAGTGGAGCAGGTTTGGGTGTGGAGACTGGGTTTCGGGGGACATTGTTCTGGGCGTGGAGTCGATGGATGGTGCTCTTGAGTAGGTGTGGTGTGCTCTTAGATTGAGTTGGAAAGGAGTCCCCATAGCCCATGTCTGTGTGTGCGTGGATATATGTGAATATGTGAGGCTGCCTGTGTCTGTGTTTAACCATTGTAAAGCACTTTCTGCTCCCTAAAGTATGAAGAATATTATATTAATAAAGTTTCTTCTTCTCCTTCATCGTCTGACTATGATTATAAGGACAACGTGAAGCTGGTAGAGCAGGCCAGCTTAGTGGGAGTACTGGTGGGCAGGCTGACTTATTACTTGTAGCAGTTTGTGAACACCCGCCATCACTAACTTAGGAGCAACTACGATATGCTATCACCAGTTAGCACTGTCATACTCCAAGCAAACTAAAGTTAAATAAATGCTAACCACCTCATTAAAAGTTCAAAGATGTGCAACGCATCAGTATTATCTCTTACTGAATTTACGAACACAAATGGCAAATAGAGCACGTAAGTAAGTAATTTTAATTTATAGAGCACTTTTAAAACAGTAAAAACTGACCAAAGTGCTGTACAGTGAGTGGTAAACACCATCATCCCGGCTGTCGCATGGCCAACAGAGCTGAGTAACTTGATTGGCTGGATGTTGGACGAATTGAGACAAGGTGACCAGATATTGACCCCGACTCTTTTGCAGCTGATTTTTCTTTTCAGCTGAATTTTTTTGCACCTGAATTTTTTTGGCAGATGGATTTTTTTTTTTTTTTGCAGCCAAATTTTTCGCAGATTCTTTTTGTTTTATTAAGACATTGATTTTTTCTTTTTAATGCTGAATTTATTTTAAAATAGGAAAAAAAGAATCACAGGCAAAAAAAAAATCAGTGCTAGGAATTTGATGACTTTTAAAATTCAAAGGCTGATTTCAGTAAAATTAATTCAGTGATACATTTTTAAATTCAAACTCTGATGGCGTAGATATACTTCCATAGAAATTTGTATCCAGACATACTGGTCTTTGGAACCAGTCTCTGGTGGTCAGTCTAGGACCCTGCAGTTTTTTTCAAATCGTGGTTTGCTTCTGATTTGTCTGTGCCTTTTTTCAAAGCAGTGGATGTAGATAAAGAAGTGGAGGCTGAATAAGCCTTTTCTGTCACAACAGTCTGCATATTTTGACAACTCATTAATAAATTGCCTCTATATAATGCTAACTAATATAATCATATATAATATATAATATAATATAATATAATGGGGGCAGGACTGTGTCGAGGTTCTAATTCATATAAAAAAAGTTGACTGAAGTCAAATATTGTGCCAAAAACCTTTTTCCAATGTGGTTTCAGTGTGCCCGTATAGTCTCTCTGACTTGTTTGTGACCTCAGCATGTTAATGTACAAGTCAGAGTCTGCTCATAGCGTTTCAGTTTGAAAAAACTGAACAGACTCACTATGCAATTCTTTTGCTTGACTTATTGTCAGCTCAATCTTTCATGTGAAAAAAGTGCTATTTTACCATGTAATTTGTCAAAATGTCAAGAATTGTACATTTCTTTAGCGGAACTCTCATACTTCAACCTTTTTTTTTTCTTTCTTCCTCTCTCTCTCTCTATCTTTCTATCTCTTTAAAAAAAATTAAAAAAACATATTTGTGGAGTCAATATGAATGATTGAAGGTCAGTGTAGGCTGGCGCTGAAGCTGGGATTCATACTTTCCGTGTGAGGACATCTAGTGGTCATGTGAAGAATCACAGGTCCTGAAATGAAATCGAGGTTTGAAGCTGACCACTAATTTCAGTCTTTAAAAATTCTATTTACGTATCATCTCATATAAATTGGAAGTAGAGGCTTTCCACGCGAGGGGACTGCCAACAAGTGAATTCAGCTGTTATAGCCCTGCAGTTTGGATCCATCTGTCATCAAACACTTGATATCTTCTGACTCAGACAGCTTCATTTGCTCTAAATATTCAAGCCTTATTGAAGTCCTCTCAGACGAGACTTGCTTAGTGTATCACTTTCGGTCAAACTTCTCACACTGCCAATAATGACCAGCTCTGCCAGATGCTGTAGATAATATATTCCTTCCTGCAGCGCTTAATTTCCATCCATGAGCCTTTTGTGACAGATTCTGCTTTCAAATGAAATATTTCTACAAGATTTTAAGACGGAGAATAAATCTTTTGTTATAAAGAAGCTATATTTATTTATTTATTTTGCTCCCTTTTTTTCCCATGCACATTACTCTTGTTTATTATTCCGCGCTGACATTATCAGCCTGTCCAACCACTTGCCAGCCTCAGACCCCCCTCACCCCCCACCCTCTCCAAATGAGGAGAGCACTTCCATCTAGTGGATTCATTACGATCAGGGAGGCATGAGCTCTGGCTGCCAGAAATAGGGGCAGGAAATTATTTCTGTTTTAAACTCGATGAAACAATCAATAAAACAGTTCATGTCATGAGGGTATCCAACAAAAGAAAACATGAAAAAAAAAACATAAGAAAATAGTGTCATTCCCTCAATCGTCAGTTGGATTTCTTTTATTAAAAAGCTTCATTTTTGCCAGGGAATGCCAATATGGTGTGTTTTCACACAGGATGCTGTAGGAAGGGTTAAACCTGCCAGCAAACTGAATATCTTTGTCTCTTCTGCACTCTGCTGGACAGACTGAGTTCATGCAATGCACATGCATGCGCTGCACTCCACCCCCACCCTCCCTTCTTCTCAAGTAGACACGCTCATTTGCAGACAGAAATTGGAGGCTTGTGTGTGATTAATGCTCTTCCTTTTAACAGCTCTCGCTAATTAGCGGCTGCTTGTGTCTCATAGTGACGTTTATTTCAATAAAGTGAAGTGTCAATAAAGCCATAGACAGCATAATTACACATTTAATAACTCCATGTTTGTAGTTTGTACTATGCATGGGACGGGAAAAAAAGCACTTTTAGCCCTAATGGCTACATGACATCCTTGACCACTACATGGAAGGTGATTTTTTATGTATCTCATCGAGTAAAAATATAAAAAGCCACAAATGTATGCATAATTATGGATATGGGCTTTGAAGTGATGGCTCTCTGTGATTAATGGGTTGGCTGCCATCACTTTAGTTACCACGTGCTTAGCACTGACTTCTGAGCTGAGAATTAAGACTTAAAAGTGCATAGTCTTCCTTATTTTATTTATTTATTTTTAAATAATACTGATTGTTCTGCTGTTAGATGTACTTTCAGACCATTGCAACCATCTTTGGGTTGGCCTGGAAGGGTGAAACCCCTTCAGTAGAGGGCTGCTAGCCAGGGCTAACTAGAAGTACCTAGTTAGCTATGACTATCTCATGGCTATAGGTTTCTACTTCCTGTAGCAGCTGGATCCACTGGTTGAATGACTGTTTACTAACCAGACTGGAGGTCAGCTGGGACCTGCGGCCTCTTGGTCCACCACTTGTTGGGCTAGGCTATGCTAGGTTTGATTGAGCCACACACCAAGGCTACAACCTTCATTTCAGCTCTGGTGGTGCTCGTTTCAGATGTTTTCTTTTGGTAGTGACTGGAAAGGAGGATCTGAAAGGAGGATGTTTGGTTCAACTAGATCAGAATCAATGTGGGTTAACAATAGTTAGCATCCTAGGTTAACGTTAATCAAGTCAGTGAAGGTAAAATAGCTAACTAGCCAATACTCCATGGCTTGCATGGTGCTACTGAATGTAACAAGGAAGTATAAGTGTTTGAGATCCATTCAGTGTTCATGTAAATAATGAAATGAGAGGAAGAACAAGATAAGCAACAGTTGCAAGGATAATTGAGAAATATGACATGACCTCACAGAGATCTGCCGCTGGATGGCAACCAGTTATTTTTGGATAAGGTAAATGCTAAGCTGCACCTGGGACCCTTACCTATGCTCACTGGGAGCCTCTGAAGCTTTTTAAGCATGAATAAATATTGACATTACCAGT
Organism: Arrhamphus sclerolepis; assembly: GCA_037176975.1. NCBI lineage: Eukaryota > Metazoa > Chordata > Actinopteri > Beloniformes > Hemiramphidae > Arrhamphus > Arrhamphus sclerolepis. The sequence continues at coordinate 6,335,812 of JBAMYA010000012.1, forward strand.
CCAATTCTGATTTTACAATATATAATCTAATAATGAATCTTATCTTTTTGAATGACTGTTTGCATCATATCAAGTGATCAAGTGATTATACATACTATTTCTTACTAACATTCCCTAATCCATATGGTTTCTGTGGTAACCTATATGTATAGAATGGATGTAAACACACCAAAATGGAAAGTGGTGAACTGCTTATCAGGTAGGTTAGCTGTTAGCTTCCTGACAGCTAAGTCTTGCTAACAGAGGACTCTCCTGTCGCTTCCATCAGTCTGGTAGACATAGCTGGTGTTCGTGCCTCATTGGAAATGACACAAAAGATGGTAAGAAATCCTATTTAAGCAACCAGGCCATTGAGGTTGGAATCTAATGTCAAACCACCTCAGAATTTGGCTTTTGGTTGTTTAGACTGACAACTAATATATATAAATGCAATCCAAATATGATAAAAATGAGATTTGGGCTGGCAGTGTGAACATACTAGCCTAGATATCTAGACACACAACAAGCAAATTTGAGTTTGCTCAGCAGGTTTGTTTAGATACCCTCTGTTGAAGCTCATTACTGTTAGATTCTGTGTTCTTCTTTTTCTTCTTTTTTTTTTGCTTCTCCAAAGAAAGACTCAGAAAATAGAATTACATGTCAATTCAAGCTTTACTGATATCATGCATAATATTTTTCGGCTGAAGTTTCATTCGTCTGACACCACCGAAGCATGCCAGAGAATGAACAGAGAACAATGATTTTCTCAGTTCTTATCATCAAAAAGGAGGCGTTTTTGTTTTTTATGGGTGTGCGTTCCTAGCCAAGTTTTGAGTTATCTGTTCCGGTTCATTGCTTTACCCAAACAATGAGAGACTCAAGTCAGAAGCTTTAAGCAGTCTAAGCAGACCAAACTTGTGAGAAAACAAGTGACAGAAAATATTCAACGTATTAACCAAATATTAACATTACTAATGCATAAAAATCTTGGGGAGCCAATCAGATCAGTTTATACTTGTAGATTGTCTTGACACGATGACAACAGAGCTGGGACGTTGTAGTCTGGATGGCAAATAGTTTGAATCAGATTTCACGTCAAAAGTTCATTCAAGACTTGGACATCCGTGACAATTTCTTAGGCATTGTGGTAGATGAGGCCCATCTCATTTACAGACGCTAGGAGATGTCTGGTAAACTTGCTCAGATGATAAAGGAAGCTATTCAAGAAGTAATGATTCTGTGCATCTGTCTAATGTTAGCTGGGCAAAACGAACGGTTACATTTGTCGAAGACATTGGTTGAGTGTTTGAGCACACCAGTTATTCTCAAATTCTGTTTGCAAAAACAACAATTGTTGGATTCCATTTTAATTATATTGGTGTCTGTCCACAACACTCTCTCACTGACTAGTTTATATTGCTTTGAATGCATCACCTCATTCCTTTCCCTGACTGGTTGTAGCGCTAACCAGCTGCCTGCAGAGGCAGTTTGAATGAGGTGGTTGTGTGAAGAAATAGTATTTGAAACATGTTCTGTGCTGAGTGCAAAAAGAGGAAAATATGTAACTGGTGCAAGAATTAAGCTGAATAGAGCCGAGGAGCAGACTGGAGTGCAATTTAAAGACTAATATTTATGCTGAAGAAAGAAGAAAGAAAATCAAAGCCTTTGCATCATGACCACCATTTAGAGTTCTAAATTTCATTAAAATTGCACCATTCAGACTCATTTATACTAAACAGGATAGTTCAGAACCTCTAAGCTGTTCCACAGTCTCACCAGAAGCTGGCTAGGTGTTTCCCCATATGGAACTTCAGTGATGATTATCATTGATGTCATATGTTTTTTCTTCAGATATTTCACTTTATTATTCAGTTGCAATTTGCAACCGCAGACGTCTCTTCCCTGTAGACAATTTAGTCATAAATTAGCTGAGAAATGTCATTGTTGGCATGAGACAGTTCCCTAGTTTCAGTGCCATCTTTTCCAAATTTCCAAAAATTCCTAAATGATTGCTCTTTGAGCCATTTTATTAGGTGCAGCTTGCTAACACTTTTATCTTCAGCGCTGTCGTAATTCTTTGTAGCATAGACACTAGAAGATGTTGGAAACATTCCTCTTAGATTTTGGTCCATATTGCCATGATAGAATCATGCCGTCACTGCAGATTTTGTCCTCTGTACATCGATGATGAGAATCTCCTGTTCTGCCACATCTCAGAGTGCTCTGATAGATTAAAATCTGGTGACTGCTGGAGTGCAGTGAACTCACTGTCATGTTCAAGAAACCAGCCTGAGATTACATGAGCTTTGTGACATGGTGCATTATCCTGCTGGAAGTAGCCATCAGAAGATAGGTACACTGTTGCCATAGTTAACACTGAGGCAGATTTTTAAGAATCCAGTTTAACTATAATGTCTTATGAGTAGGTTTACCAATTATTGAGTTCATGTTGTCCACTGCTGATACGGAAAAAATGCCCTTACTTAAGTCTGAGTTCTCCAATCATTTCACTTTCAAGCTTCGTGGTTGCATGTTGCACTCTGAAATGCATCTTGGGAATTGCAGTCAATGTCACTCCTCATGTTTTTACGTACACATGCTTCTGCATTTAAGTCCTTCCCCTGATATTTGGTACAGCAGTGTATCTTCTGTGCTGGCAGAGTTTCATGCTGATGCACACCGTAGGAGGACTCCAACTGTGAGCTGACTAACAATGTCGATGGGGAAAATGAATGGGAGCTGAGACAGCTGCGCAGCTCTCCATGGCACATTTTCATTCTGCGTGAAGTGTGATCGGCTGAGAAGATAGAGATAATGTTTCATTACTAATATCCATATAGATCCAGTACGTGGTCCTCTTGTAAGTGTTTTGGGAATGAATTGAAATTCTCCACATAGTGCTCCTCTCATGCCATTTTCCCATACATGAAATGCAAATTCACCCATTAACCTGCAACCTACTAACAGCTGTCGTCTCCTGTAATGCACGACTCCATCGGCCTCTAACAAAACACTCACCTGCAGTGAAACGCCAAAGCTTTCACAGCACAAAAATGGCTCTGCCTCTCTGAAAAGCTCTGTCATCTGACAGAAACACCCACTGTGGCTTTATGTAACACCTTTTTATAGCACCTATTTACCTTGAAATGATGTTGCCAAGTAACAGCAATCCCAGTTCTGTCCTGCGTGTGGGTAGGTGAGTGTGTGCATGGGTGGACGTGCATGTGCAGTCATTGATGGAGACCCCGAGGAGCCATTATTGGCTGTAAAAGTGGGGTTCTGGCAGCAGACGGGCAAAACGACTTCAAGCGCAGGTCTGCAGGAGTTTGTAAGATGTTTGATGAACGACATTTTCTGTGCACCACCATCACACACCCCACCACCACCCCCAGCATGAGCTGCTTAACTGATACATGTACGACAGTAATCCCTCGTCTTAGTGAATGGGATTAATATTTAATTCAAGAAGAGCCTTTTATCGATACCTCACTGTGCGTTCATTGTTTGCTCTGTTTAGCGTAGCTTTTGCCAGCTTTCGACAGACTGGAGGAAAGACAGTGCTGACGTGATAGAGAGAGCAGATAGGAGTAGCAGAATATGACTGGAGGTCTTTTAGAAACTACAAGCAGGGAAGTCAAATTCTGTTTCATCCTGGGCCACTTCATCGCCATTGTTGCCATTAAAGGGCTTGTTATTCTTTACTTTCTCAACTAGCTGTGTTACGATACTGTATCAGTCGTAATTTTTTTTTTAAAGTGAATTTTTGTTTGAAATTTTGTCTCGAATTTCACAAAAAATCAATTTTACCATAAAACTGTGTCTTTTACATTAAAAAAACAAATGACACATTTCGTCTTTTAGAAGCTCAAATTTGAAAAATTTGCGTTTTTCATTAACAGAAAAAGATTTTGTTGCAAAATTCCAAATTTTGCAATATCGCGTCTTTATTTAATAAAAAAGGGGGATTTTTTTTTTTTTTGTCATAAGATCTCAATTTTCACAAAAAGCACAACCTTTATCATAAAATAAAGACTTTTGTGCTGAGAACACAAATTTAAAAAAAAGTTGACTTTTTTTTAAAACAAAAAGAAACTAATTTTGTCGTAAAATTACTAATTTTGCAAGACTGAGAAACATTTTTTTAACAAATTCCTTATAATACCATCACAAATGTCACATAATCTTGACTTTTTAACATAAAATGAAAATACTTTTAAATAAAATCTTTATTTTTGTTGAAAAATATCAACTTTTTTAAATATTTTGATTAAAAAAAAAAGTTGTTTTCTATAATTTCAACTTTTTGGCCTAAGATTGTAAATTTTTGCTTTTTTAGAAAATAAAAAATAATAAATTAAAGTTAAAATAATAGTACATTTTACAAAAATCTGGTTTTATGACAAAAATTCTAAACGTTTTGTTGCCAAATGTATTGCAGACCTTTGCTAAATCATGACGTAATGACAGAAACCAGCTTCTCTCAGTCTCAGTTATTCCGCTTTTTGATGCAAGTACTGAATCAAACATTGAAATTCCCTCAGAAATGTTCCAGTTCAAAGTTCATGATTGTCTTTACATGCCTTTCCGGCCATGATAAAAATGAGGTGGTGGGCCAGATCTGCCCCACGGAACTTGAGTTTGACACCACTGTGGTATTAAGAAGAAATCTTTTAGCAATACATTAAAATCCTTCAGTGTATCCTTCATTCGCCATTCTGTTGTTGTCAGGCAGCTTTCTGGTTTCGTTAAACACCCTTTAAAGACAACCTGTAATAGTCTCTGAATTTCTTTGTGCTTTAGCCTTGAAAATCCAGTATTTGAATTCATAAAGGTCCTATTATGTGCTTATCCTCTACAGTGCTGATCCAGGATTATCCCAGAGGCAAGAACACATGACAGAGTAAACTTTTAGAGTGTGGTTAATAAACAAACCAGAATTCCCATACATATACGGTACATGTTTATCCTCTGAATTGATCGTTTGGGGTCAGCTCAGTGCCCGAGGATGGTCCTCTACTATAGACAAAACTGCAAACTGTGTCAGTTGTGAAAACAGCTTTGGGTTTTATTTTTTTGATAGTTAGCTATCAACATTGGCCCTATTTTGCAGAGTGAAACAGCAAACAGCATGAAATCTAGCTGAGGTTATCATCAGGAGCAGGGGTTTTCAGGATAGGAGCCCAGGACCTGCTTTTTTCTCTCACACATTTTCAGTGAAAACTTATAAATGACTTGAATTCCAAATTTGGTTTTTAATGTCAAATTCACAGGCAATTTAAGAGTCTGTGAAAGTGAAAAATATGATTCAATTCCAGATTTTGTGTCAACATCGGTATAATGTGGATCGTTTTGGGGGGAGTTTTGCCCATGCAAGAGGCAACCTGGTTTTGAAGTCATTGCACAAGTGCAGTTCTATGAATGACCACTAGGGGTGGGCTCTGAAAGTGAGTCAGTTTCCACTGGACCCTATGTTAAAATAGCCAACATAAAGGTGAAAAAATCAGGTTTCCTGCATATATGACCTCAAACTGCAATATTCATGCACAGTCCTTGTTTGATATCAGAATTACAATTTTTGTCCTTGAATTGCGTATTTTTCTTGTTAAATGGAAAATTTCGCAATATTATGACTTTTTGTTGTAGAAAACGGAATTTTTGTCATAGAATCTCAAATTTGGACGTCTGCGTAGCCCAGGCAACTCCTGGTTCGCTCCCCGATTTATTTTTGTTTTTGAATTTTTTATTTTAATTCTCCCAAAATGACTTATTCTTTTTGTAAAATGTCAAAGGAAAAAAAAATTGTCAGTTTTTTTTATTTTTTAAAAAGGAACTTTTTGTTATAAAATTTTGAATTTTGAAAGACTGGGATTTTTTTCATCGTAGACCCAAGACTTTTGTTGTACAATCTTGACTTTTGTTGTAAAATCACAAATATCACAAAGTTGCCACTCTTTAAATGAGACAAAGAATCAAAATTAATTTTTACCTTTTCTTTGTTTAATAACGATCGTCTACCCGCATTGAAGAACATACGAAAAGTTGTAGACATTCTGAACATCTCTGAAATTCCTCTTTTGGAAGTGTATCTGAAGTCCCTTCAGATACATTTATTTATTTAATTTAAGACAAGAGGAGAACATGAAAAATTCAAATTTGAACCACCTTTCCTCATTTCTGAAAACCCACCAATTCATTTTTGAAAAGTATACTGGATTCTTTTCAGGACTGGTAACATCATAGGGAAACAAGGCGTGGTTTTGTCGCCCCCTAGTTGTTTCAATTATCAAATGTTTCCAGTGACTGGTCTTTGCGTCACCGCAATTTCTCAATCCGTGGAAATCCGTGATCAAACCTCAACATCAAGTTCGCAGCAGTCAGGCTTCACCCGGAAATGAAGAGGAGGGGCCTTCAATATAAAAGTTCATTCACGCTACAATAACACATCCACAGTCAACTCTGAGTTTGTTTGTTTTTTATTTTTAGAAAACGTATTGATAGGTAGTTCAAAAATGCTTAGGATTAAATATTGCACAGTTTATTTCCAAACAATAGTTAGGAGTAACAAGGTTAAAAAAAAAGCATAGGCTATGGTTAACAGCAGGGAAAGTAACAGAACTGAGTTTTTTAACATAGGATTAGCAAATGTATGAGCTATCACAGCATAGCACCTGAAGATACTGACCACACTCTACTGTTTTACAAAGATAGATATTTATTTAATAAACAAATAATGTGGAAAAAAGTCAGGTAAAAAATGCAGACGATTAAAATTAACCTTGTTATTTTAAGAAGAAATCACAAATATAAGTGTGCTTTAGGCCTCCCCATGACATATGTATATATGTATATAGATATATATGTGTGTGTGTGTGTGTGTGTGTGTGCGTGTTTCTGTGTCTCTCTGTGTATGCAGGTC
>JBAMYA010000012.1:6342806-6370472 GCA_037176975.1 Arrhamphus sclerolepis
GTTTCAGTTAAATAAAGCATTGTGGTTTATCTAACCTTAACTTAAAGAACATACCCCCCAACTCCACCCCCACCCCCTTCAACATCCATCGCTCTGTTGCCCTGTTTCCTCTCTAAATAATGCTCAGGTTTCATGCAAGCTCCACAGCCCTGCATGAGTATATTTGGACGCACGAGGAGGCTTGTGGCTATGTTGTTAATATCTTATATAACACCCCCCACCCCCCGTACATGGGGGTGTGTTATGCTTTGTCCTTGATTCTGAGCCAGTCAGCAGCCACTCATTCACTCACTGATCTGGTGGAAGGAGAAACTCTCAAGATAAGTTTTTATAGGAGAAAGGAAATGAAACAGTGGCAATCATTTTAAAGCACATGGTTACAAATTTGCTTTTCGCCCTGAATTGGAAGATAAAGCTTTAGAGATATCAGGGTGAGGGTATTTGGTTTATAAGCTATTCAAACATTGAAATTCTGCCTTATCTGAGCTTGGAAGGACATTGTTTTTCTCAGCTGCCTTTCCATGCCGTTGAGGAATTTGTGTGAAACCTGTGAACAAACAGAACTTGCTCAACCACCTTCCATTCTTCCTCTACGTCAGGAATGAAGGTGGAAATGTGCTCGCACTGCCGACTTTGGATCAGGATTATCCAAAAATGTCCAACATTATTTTAAGAAGCTGGGTGGGAAAGATTTTTGGTTTCAATTTATATCAGGCACGATTAGCTGTGGCTTTAGTGGTTATTAATAAATTCCTAAAAGCACGATCTTTGGTCTGTTTTGTTAACTAAAAGACCAAAAAAAAGAAAAGTCACAGCAAGTTTCCTGAGAAGGTGTGAACGACCCACTCCCACACTTTGCCCTTTCAGCCAGTCTGTAACCATCATGTCCTAACCGCCCCCCCACCTCTGTAATTTCAGAAGGTGTTTGGCGCTTTGCTCTTACACAAATTAATCTGCTTAAATCTGTAGAGGGGTCTCTTCACTGATCACATGCATCTGGATCAGTTTTCAGGGGATCACACTGTTAGTAGTTGCCCCATATGTGACCATTTAGTTAAATAAAATCTTCTTAAGCCAAAGTTTGAATGCCCACACTTTCAGCTTGAAAATATCAAGTCATTAAAAAGAAAAAAAAAGAGTGGGAGAAAGTGCTGCCTCAAGGCCAGTTTGTGCTGACAAACAAAAAGATTGAGCAAAGCTCATTTAGTTGCATAATATCTACCCGATAATGCTGCTGCTTTAAACAAGCAGTGCAAATGTCTGACAATGGAACACATTACTGCTGCTTTTTCTTTGTTTCAATGTGTGTATTTAAGTGTCTAAAGTATCACTTCATCTGAAATTGATATTCAGTGAACCACTCAGATTCTTGTAATTCTATGACATCACAGACCCAGACTGAGTTGAGTTGTCTTGTTTCCACCGTTTCACTTTCACCAAACTTCACATCAAACAGCATTCCCTGATCCTCAGAAGTGGGCAGCATGGATTTTTTTTTTTTTTTTTAATGTACACCCTGCTGAGGGGAGAGGGGTGGAATCAACTGTCTGACTTCATCTAAAGCCAACTGTTACAAACAGAGCTGTTACTCTTTCTTTGTAATAGTTTGACCTAGATATGTCACAGAAATATTCTAATGGGTCCAGGAAGCTGTGTTGGAATCCTATTTACAGTGTACACAATATTGTATACAGTATAAACTGTAAACTGGTCCTAAATCTATACTTACTAATAGGTTGTAGAATATGATTAAGAAAACAAGCACGTCAACCTACATTTTTATCAAAATATGTCAGGCATTAAAACCATAGGTGTCTCAAGTATGAGAGTGTGTCTCAAAATATTTTACTCTGGTTTTAGAGCAGCTGCAAACTTCTAACCTTATCTGATTTTTAAGGGGAAAAAAAAAAGCAACATTGTGGGCCTTTCCCTCAAGCAGTCACTCATTTCACTTCTTTCCTTTAATCAGACAACAACTAAACATAACTTGTCAAGTCCAAGCAAACATTGTGGTGTTTGAACCAAATGTACAAAACAAAAAACTGTTTGCACCTGAAACTTCTGCAGTCATACCAGGTGGTATTACGTTTGTCCGTTGGCCCCATTTACTACTTTTTTTTTGTTAACCGCTATGCTGCATGTTTGTAAGTTTGATGCGTGTGGTTTGTTTACTTTAAGTGAAACACCGAGTAGATGAAGTATTCTGTGTTGTTGTGACATCTCTTGTAGGTTCGTATGATGCCGTGTTTTCACTCGTTACTGTAGAATTGAATCCCACGAGCTTCTTCTACCTGCATCCACTGTGTTTTCTAAATGGCAGGAAACGTGACCTGCTCATACTGATTTGTTTTGGCAACATCGCACAATGTTGTTAGGAATCACTGTGCAATTTTACACCACAAGAAAACTATTGCTCTTTTCCACTTTCACAGATGTGATTGAATGATGTTGAGAAATATTAATGCAAAAGTGACTATTGACTGAATGTCACTTTAACAGATAGATGAAGCCCTGAATGTAGTTCCTCTGTCTGAAAACGGTTTTTGCTCCTACAAATGGTTTATTCCGTTTGCTCCAACCTCCTGTTTTGCTCTCTCTTTCAGTTGCACAATGAGGATGACTCTTCAGAAGCATCCACCAGTGACCAGCAACCATGCACATCTGCCACAGCCCAGGCCAGTTGTTCCGGACAGGACCAGAACCGGAGCGAGGCCAGCCCAACCCCTGAACCAGCAGCAGGGGAGGCGTCAGCCTCAAGGACTCAGGGAGAAGCTGAGGCACCACCTCCCTATGCTTCCATTGACTTGGGAGCAGCCGCTGCAGCACCTGGTATTACTTTGCATTTTCCCTATGCCTTCTAGTTCCTTTTAAATGTTTCCAAAGTCTGGCTGCTTGATTCAGAAATAGCAACAGGATTTCATTTTTGTGGCAGTTCTCCATGTTTGAGCCCATGAGTCACATTGAGTTCCATGACTGCATCACCACATTATGAGCAGCTGAGCTCTACTTAAGTCGCTGCATGCAGCTCCTTTTCTTCCCTTCTAATTCAGCCTTCTGCTGCTCGTTGTTTCCACAGAAACTAGTTTTCAAGGCGACTTCCCGGTACCTCCACCCTACAGTGTTGCCACCTCACTACCCACATATGACGAAGCAGAAAAGGCCAAAGCAGCCGCCATGGCTGCTTCCACAGTGGAGGTGATGCCTCGGGTAAGAAGACACACAAATACACCGTTGATGTCTAAAGCTCACTATTTTCTGCCAGTTTTGTCATCTGGGTCTGGTTTACTGCACTGTCAAAAGAGGTTTATGACTAAGCAACTCCATCCTTCTAACACGTAAGACCAGAAAGATCAACATATTTGTTTCAGCGGCTTTGCTTCTCACATACCAAACTTCTCCTAAAGCAAAGCACTTAAACAGCTGGATGAACTTAGAGTTGCTCGACAGCAGCTATTGTGCGCAAACACACTGTGCCAAGGTGTTGTTCTGCACACCATGCAGCCACACCCTTGAATGGGAATGAATAGTTGAGTGACAAACATGTTCTGCAACTCATCTGTTGATGTGGCGCTCCAAATGCTTTCAGTCTTGTTTATTTATTTATTTTTTCTGTGTCCGCGTAAGGATGATGACTTCCCTCCCAGAGACGATTTCAGCGACGCTGATCAGCTTCGAGTCGGGAATGATGGAATCTTCATGTTGGCCTTTTTTAGTAAGTTTGTCTCATCTTTTAACCATTGATTGTATAAAGGGAACTAGAAAAATCTGTGTTGTAACTGAAGTTTTGAAGCTCATCTGTTTGATGACAGAACTGATTCTGCTCAAGTTGTACTTAATCCATAAGGATTCAAATTCTGGCATTAGGTCACATGTCCACCTTAACTCAGTTACCACAAGCTAAAATAAATAGTTTTTTTGGACAATATTTATATTGCGTGTATCAATATTGCAGTTTTCTGTATATTATGCAACCTTAATACTACTAGCTGGTCTGGGTGGTCTGGTATGGTGTGTTCCATTCATACTTTGAAGACTGAATTTCTGAATTCCTAGTCCAATGTTTCAACTGGAATGCCCTCTTAAGAGCCAGAATTCCAACTGTGATTGTTGGAGAAACCTCTCGTACCCAACTTCAGAATCCAACATGGCTGCCGCTCACATCAGTGGACAAACACTGAGCTAAAAATTTAACCGTTTCCAGTGTTATTTCATTCACAATGATTTATATCAACACCTTCTGTCCGTATATCAGTCAACTTATAGCTATGCTGTGAGAGCTAGATCCTGTGCACAGCATTGTTATTAATTACTAATGGTGGATCACAGCACAATGGCTAATCTGTGGTTTGGAGAGGTTCGCTTTTGGACTTTGAAACCGTAACGAGGTCAACTCAGGCACGACTTAGTTCTGACGTCCAAGGCAAATAACAAACTGTTGCTACAGTTAAGATCAACACAAGCAGTGTTACCTTTTAAAATAAGAGTAATTATGTTCTATTAGGTCTTTATTCACAACTCAGAAGTTCAGCTAAATTGATGGCAGCTAACTGTAATGAACCTGTCACTTACCAAACCACACTTCTAATTGTGAATGGATTTATAGCTTTTTTGCAGTTTTACCTGATGAGGTGCACAAGATGAAATCTGTACAGTCGTTGTAGATGTCAGAGCCAAAACTTTTTATTTTATTTATTCTTAATGCAGACCAGGTTCTAAGTTTATTTCTGCTGTAAAGTTTGACTTTTCAACGTGGAAGTCGATGGGATAGAAGCTCCACATTCTTTGACTTCCACAGCGGCTTCAAGAAAGCAAACCAGAGTGTGTTTCTTTGCTTTTTTTTTTTTTTAACTTGCGGTTTGAGCTCATTTTAAAGTAAAATGTGTTTGTCTCACTAGTGGCCTTCCTGTTCAACTGGATTGGCTTCTGCTTGTCCTTTTGTCTGACCAACACCATCGCAGGACGCTATGGAGCCATCTGCGGCTTTGGCCTTTCTCTCATCAAATGGATCCTCATTGTCAGGGTATGTTTGCTGTGGAAACCCTAAGATGAACTTCAGAAATTATGTCTTGTAACACACAGGATGATATTTTATTTGCTTTTTGTTTTTGTGCCTCTATTTTCAGTTTTCTGATTATTTCACTGGCTACTTCAATGGCCAGTACTGGCTCTGGTGGATCTTCCTGCTTCTAGGTGAGTACAGTGCTGACGCAGTTAACCCTAACGGAGAGGAATCCATTGGAAAGTGGTTTAATGAAAAACATCCTCCCTCTGCAGGTCTCCTACTGTTCTTCAGAGGCTTTGTGAACTATCTTAAAGTCCGCAACATGTCAGAGAACATGGCCACCTCTCACAGAACACGCCTTTTCTTCCTCTACTAAAGGTAGGCTTCCTCTGCTCGTGTGCATCTGATGTGAAGCTGATTGTACAGCACACTCTGCTGGACAGCTAAAGGAACTGCTAACAGTTGGATGCAATTTTCCCCAGGTTTCCTTGCCATCAGCATTCCTTTCCAATGTGACGTTCCTTCCCACCACCTCGAATGACCTGAACAAAGGAGTGAAGAGAGGAGACAGGGAAGGAATGAAGGAAAGAAGTAGGGAGAAAGTGTTACCGATCTCATTAATTGCATAATGCGGCTCACTCTGAAGTCTCTTCATCTGAAGCGAAAAATCCACGTCTTGATGATCAGCACATTTGTTTTCTGTTTTCATTTTTCTTTGATTTCAAACTGCTCTTTGCTAGTTAGGCTTATGTCTAATCCCAAAGAGGTAAATTCATGAGATACTGTTTTCTGTCAAACAGTGTAGATAATCCATGCCAATGACTTTTAAACTGGTGATGGAGTTGCTGCTCCTGTGTTAACTGCGACGGTTCTGTGAGGAAACCTCTGACTACAAAGTCACTTCTGGAATCCCAAAATAGAAAATGTGGAGGAGGTGGAAGCCTTTTCTGAGCCTTTGATATTCAAATCTCCCCTACCAACTCTGTCTCATTTGTCTCTGGAGTTTTGAGGTCTGAGTTGCACCATTTCAAAGTTCAGGCAGATTTGAAATGCTCCCAACTGTGATGAAGCATTTTCACCGTTCCCTAATGACATCTCAGCCTCTCTACTTTCCAAAAAAAAAAAAGAAAAAGGCTGTTATATATGAAGCAAGATTCATTTAGAGTATCTTACTGAAGGCAATCTAATGAAGCAGCACATGAGGGATGTGCACTGTTCAGTTTGCATATCACAGACCCAGATCTTTGCTTTTGCTTTTGTTTTTAAACCACACAACGTTTTGATGTCTGTGACCTTTTTGTGTATGATACTCAAAATGCTGCCAAACAAAACTGAAAATACACACCAGTACAATTACAGTTTCAGATGCAGAGGCCTGCTTGCCAATGAAAGTCTAAGTGGGATAAAAAAAAACAAAAACATGAATCCATGTCGTCTTAATGACATCCATTCTGACTTATCCCTAATTTATGGAGCCCCAAGGCTCCCTCCAAACCAGTAAATGCGATGGTTTAGAAGGAAAGGGCCTCATTCTGTGTAAATCAAAGAAAAATGAAAAGGGAAAAAAAGAATACAATTTTCAACCCAAAACCTCGTGAGTTTTTCTGTCCATATTTCACAGCAAACACCAAATTCATGAAAACAGATTTACTTTTTTTTTTTTTTTTTTTTTTTTTTTTTGTTGGTATTTAAACTTACACCAACTTTCAGGTGCGAAGCAGTATCTAAAAGCTACCGAGGAGCCAACAAGTGAAATCTCCAAAGGATTAAACGGTGTTCTGGAGCCGTACAGGCTGCTCTGATCACATCAGTGGAAAGTGGCCAGAAAGCAGGCATGTCCTGTTTCCCTGCTGTGGATGATGAACGTTTTGCATAAGTGCAGTAAAGACATGAAGCTTGAGTTTAAATAAAACAAAACAAAAAAAAAAACATGAATTAATAAAAAAAAAATACTTGGAGTGGAAGTCTTATGCAATTAACTTACTTGTAATGACCTACAATAATTGTGGATGTAAGTCATGTGATAATGAAATAGATGTAGTTGAATATAGTTTAATCGTCCCAGGCGGAGATCCAATTGTGACATCTGGTTCAGTTCAGAGTCGATGGATCTTTGCCTGGGATTTCAGCTTTTATGAATAGATTAGGTTTAAATATTTCTTCTTTTTTTTTTTTTCTTTTCTCTTGAGTGAGAACCATGTGGTGATGCAACATTGCGCCTATTATTAGAAGCACAACGTCGGCATAGATGTTGTAATTGCTGGTGAGCGTGACGGCCATGAAGTCAGGGGAGAGTTAGTGTGAGGTGTGAATGGAGCCTGAGAAATCCACGAGCTTGTTTTGTTAAAATGGAGCCTAACTGGACAAGGAAAAGAAAAAAGTTTTTTTTTTTGTTTTTTTTTTTTTGTCATTTGAAAATGAAATGTATATACAAGCTTCTGCCAATTCATAATATTTGCACTTTGAAGAACTTCTGTACAGAATGATTTGTGAATCTGCTAAACTTGATATGGGGTTAGAAAAGATGAAAGTTATTTTAGCCATCAGAGTTTCTTTTTTTCTTTTTTTTTCAAAACTGGACTTCTTAATCATCCCAAATGGATAATCTGCCTTTTGCACTTTTATTTTTCAATGATAATGTTGTTACTGTGTATCGTTTCATTGCTTTTAACCTAAACTGTGACAGCTTAAGTATTGCCAAACCTTTTTCTATTTAATCTGTTTTTGATTTTGGTCATATCCCAACAAACCCTCTTTCAGCAATATCAAGATCTTTCAGTGAATTAAAAGCACTGCTGCATGATTCACCCACCTGAATGAGTGGGTTAATGTTAGGATTATTCTAGTACAAATACATTTTTGTCTTTGTAAATAATCGAGTGGATAAATGGCAGCCAAATATTTTTGTTTTGTCTAAAATGCACTTCATACATCTGAAGCAGTTGATGCAGTCATTGTAACTGGAATTAAAATGAGAGGTCTTGCAAAAATACCAATAAAGTCAAAAAAAGCCTGCCACTGATACATCATGTTGAACTGTGTTTTCACATATTTGATGGGGTAAAAGATGCTACAGAACACGGACAATGTTAAGTGATTCAGGACAACTTTAAACTGAGACGAGAGACGGCGTGAAGATGCTCATTGTACAATAGGAGTCCCCCCAGCAGCATAGCTAAGAAATGTTCTAAGACTACAGAGTTAATGGATTTATTAAAAAGGAAGGTTTATTCCTTTTGGTGGTGTTAATACCAGGTTTGCAGTATCCATCACTCATTTAGTCGCTGGCATAACCCAGCAAAAACTGGTTCAGTTGCCACAAAGAAGTAGACGCTCGTGTTCCTCAAAGGAAATATATTCTAGCTTTAGATTTAGGTGTTCTGTCACAAGGTCGGGATGTCATCCTGACGGTCAGAGGGACATTCCCCTCAAAATCCTGCATCCTTTGTTCTAATTGGTATTTATCTTCATGCTGAAGGACAATGTTAAGGTCCTCAAATTTAAAATGGGCTTGGCCAAAGTGCTTTACAATCAACCAAAAGTCATGCTAAAAACATAAAAGCTTTAAAAGAAATAAAATGGTAAGATATTAATAGCATTACAGTCTATTTAGGTGTCACGCTAAAATCTTAACATCAAGCACCATAAGCGTCAGCAAAACCACAGAGCACATTTGACTTTCTGAAACAAATGACGTCTGCTTTGTCCTCATTAAAGTTCAGGAAGTTAATCTTCATTCATGCTTTTTTTTTTTCTTTCTTTCTAATGAAGTTTTGCTGTCTGTCCTGATGGGCAAAAAGACCTGAATATCATCGTTTAAACAGTGAACGGAGACTTTATACTTGCCCACAGGCAAAATGTATGGTTCAAACAGCATGGGGGGGGCCAAAATAGACCCTTGAGAAATCCCATACATTAAGAGAGCTGCAGAAGACGAATATTCAACTGAAAAGGTATGACCTAAACCATTAAAACTATACCTTTTAATAACATTTTTCTGGACCACAATATGCTGTGACGTGTTAAGTTTTATACTTTCTGAATGTCAGGTTTGTTTGTTTGCCAGAATGGTTTAAGGCCATCAAAACCTCAAAACCAGATCGCACTCTTGTGTTGCTGCAGCCCTAGAATGTAAATGCATCTTCAGTTGTACCTACAGCTTGGTTAGATCGTGCTCAAGTGACTGAAGGGGAAGGGCAGCGCTCTCTCTGGTGTTTTAATAGTCGCTCTCAGAGATTGGCAGCGATCTGAATACACGTTGACCCTTCTACAGCTGCACAGCCTCGTTAGTTTCTGTATCCGAGCCAGGCTTGAGGCTTAGAGCCGTTTGTACCACAGCAGCTCTTGTGTGAGACAGTAACCACGCGGGTCGGCCGTCGCTCTCCACACGCATCAGCAAGCCCCTTTAACTCGTGACCCTGTTGTCGGATCACTGCTTGTCCTCACTTTACACGGCCTTTGGTAGCTATTAACCAGATCACACTGTGAACGTCTGACACGGCTTGCTGCTTTTTGAGATGCTGAAGTTAATCATTGGTTTTAATATAACACCCTTATAAACACCCCATCCGTTTAGTCGAAAACCAAGTGCCTTGTTTTTCCCTACAAATTTCTATGCAAAAATTGGGAGATTGAACAATAATTTTACTGGAAACAGCCGATTTACCTTGAAGAGGCTGAAATACACTCAGATTTGTTTAGGGTGTGAGGGTTCACTATGAGTGATGCCTTCTGGACAACCAGTTCAGCTACTGTTATTACAGAAACATTAAGGAGCACATCTTTAAATTTATTTTTATTTTTTTCGTTTTTATTACTGTATTGGATCACATTAAAACCTTTCGTCCACGTGGATCCATAGAGACCTTTTGTTTGCCAGTGATTTGAGCATTTTAAAATTCATTTTAAGTCAAAGCATCTTTTTTGTTATTGTCAAAAACAAAACCTAATTGCTCGATTCATCAGACATTTTTATAATCAGCTTAAGCTCTCAGTCTTGACCTGCGACCTCTGCAGGAGGATGAAAACCCACTGAGCTGTCTGGCCGAAGGGGATTTCTTTAACTGTATTTCAGTGGGAGGTTGCAGGACTGTTGAAGGCAAATTGGCTTCCTTATAGAAGGTATTCTAAAACATCGATTTTTTTATTTTTATTTTTTTCTTCCTTCTGTCTTATGAAGTTGCTGTTTTGCTGATGTTGTGATGTCTTATTTTATTGGAAGTGTAAATGGAGATCTCGACCTAACCACTGATTCCAGTTCAACAGTCCCACTCGAAGGGGCTTGATAAATACCACCCAGTGGCTCTTTAGGACTGTTGTGGGATTGCTTTCTGCTCTCTAGATCGATGCATCCTCATGCCCCAGAGCCTGGGGTTATTTACGAGGCTGACTCGCCTTACCCAGCTGGCCTGTCATGATCTAAAAGCTAGCTGTTTGTGTGAAGACACCACTGGCAAAGAGCCAGACAAATCCATAGGCTATTAAAAGGCTCACTTTCACCTTAAAATGACACCAAACCAGATAGAAAAAGATGCAGTCCCAATCTATGATCTTATTTAAAGGTACATACTCACTCCTGGGACCAAACACTTCACTCACAACAGTGCTAACTTAATGTAGGCATCATTTTGTATTATGGTTACATTCTAAAATAATATTTATTACAGTTCAACATGTTCGTAAATCAGTTTTGGAGAAATGGATGAATGCCGTTGTTTTTCCATTTTGCCACCAGGGGGCACTATCCACACACATTTCCATCACCTCCTGGTAAGTGTACACATGCACAGACTCTCAAGCTTTGATAGAGGCTTTCTTAGGTTAAGTGTGTTGCATTACAAGCAGCAGGGGGAAATTGATGCTAATTAATGATACTGCAGTTATGATAAACAGTATTCAGCATCACAAGACAGCTCTGTTGCTTTTGAACCTTGGATAAAATAGTGATAATTTGTAACAGTTTTACTACCATATAGACATTTTTTCAGTAAATTGTATCATGTCAGACAAAAAGAAGACTATCTTGAGCATATTCCTGAGTCAATAAGTGTCCAGAACACATCGGCCTGAGAGCTGTGAAATTCATGAACCTACAAGCTGTCTCCTGTCGCCTTGACAGACAGGGTTCAGGTGTTGCTCTTCTCTTCCTGTGTATTTATACATAAGCTTTCGATACCACAGGTGTCACATAAGACAGCGCGTTATTCCCCCTCAGCCTCTCACCTCCGTCTTTTTCATGGTGCTGTCAACAGTAAAAATGGGCTGAAATAACACAAAGGTACATTTATCACAGTACCCTTCCATAGTGTACTTTGTCTCCTTTTCTGTTTTAAAGGGTTTGATTTGCTAAGATGAAAAATCTGCTCCTAAAAGCTCCAAACCTTAACTTGCCAGCACTTCAAACAGATGTTAACACGCATGGCTACCAACAATTTCCCACATATTGTTGGTAAATGTCATTGCTCAGTGATGAAGATCACAAATGTGTTAAGTGACAGCATGATCAAAGTAGTCAAGGAGTATTTTCCCATGCTGTAGCACCACAGACCCTGCTGGCCCACCCTCACATTACTGCGTTACCATTTGTTCTCGAGCACAATCACCACATACATCATTATGTTGCATCATTCAGCAAAAGTTGGTTTACTCAAAAATTGCAACTTCGGGACCCACAGTCCTTTGGTTGAGTTTGGCTGGCTTACTCAACCAGCGGACAACTATGACTGGCCTAGACCTGCTAGTGGTGGACTGAGCAACCATGGGTCCCAGCAGAAGTCTTTGGAGGACATGATGGCTGAAAATTACGCAAACATGACTGTCAACTGCTGCACAGTTTGTCATTTGCTCAGAATGTATGAAAGTTTGAATATGAAATCGGCACAACCGCTAACTGTTGGAAAAGCTAAAGTTTAAATGTAATTTTAGGGACTGTGTGGTTACATTTAGGAAGCAATCCAGACTGATCAACATATTAAGTTCCTTTGTGTTGCTTTGAATTATGTTCTATAGGTATGTTTCCCTCCACAGACAGCGTTGGGTAAGATAAAATAAAGCATGTAAACGAGCATCTCGAATCGAACAGAGAAGCCCATTCACATAATGGGTTTATGCTCCCTACTTGCCTACCCCTGGCCCCAATTTGGCCCCCATCTCTCAAATAGCCTTAATGACTAGCACATTTGCATAACTCTTTTCCGGTTTGCCAGTGTTTCCCTTTGAGGTTTTCTCCTCCTTCTGACCTCATTTTCTTCATCTTGATGATGGCTGCTCAGTCAGAAAGCACCTCATTCTGACCAGGTGGAGCCCAGTCAGGGTGCAGCCTGGTCCCAGAGTAAGCTGACACATGCGGAGAAAAATGCAGAAAACTGTGCTGACAATTTCTGTCAGCAGCATATCTGGAGGCCTTGGCTCCCTGGCTGCCACACCGTGTGTGTCAAGGGATAAGTGCTGAAGTGTGGATCTAGCTCAGTGTTCACAGAGTTGCTTGGCGGTGTCAGAGCCTAAGTTAGCTTTTCTTATTTCCAGTTTTTCAGGTATCCTCTATAATGTCCGGACAAGTGACTACAGTCTGTTTTTGCGTCACTCTGTAATTACATCACCAACTGCTAGGTGGCAGTGTGGGCTATTTTTCTCCAGTGCTGTAGCTCCCACTGCCGAGTTCACTTCCTATATGAAGCTCAGACATAGCCTGGCCCTCACAAGAGTAGTAATTCCGTTCCAATTGATTTAACTTCACCACATAGTCTGGGAAAGCTCAGTTCTTTTCGGGTGACGCCAATCTGAATCAAAAACGACCGACCAATCAACAAACAGAAGGGCGTGGCTGAGAGCCGCTGCGCCAGTTCGATATTGTAGTTTAGTGGAGTCCCAAACTACAATGGCATCGGGCACGCATGTACGGGAGGCTATTTGCCCTCGGAGAATATCGCCGGTATCAGCAACTTGAAGCCACAACAAGGTGTGTTTAATTAACTTTTTGAATGGAAATTATGTCGTATGGAGGTCTGTGTTTACAACAGAAGAACGAGACGGCTGTGCTAGCGCATAACATACATAATCGCTAAACGTTAGTGATTGATTTATGGGTACACCAATGATTTTAAGCTTGAGAAAATCGCCCCGCCCACCAGGAAGTAAATGTTTGGCAATTGACCAGACTCCTTGAAGTGTAGTCTGACCAGGCTAGCTCAGACACAGCAATTTGAGCAAATAAAATATAATTTACACGAGTTGGCGCTGATAAATGTTGAGCACCAGTCATTTTACTAACATTACAACAAACTATCGTTTTGCGCGACTTGAAAACGACGACGAAGAAATAGCAGCGGGAAATTCAAAAGCAAGGAACAACAAATTACGTATCTAGTGTTTTGTGTCATAGCAACGCGTAGCTTTGACGCAGAAGCTCAAACCAGCCGAAATTGTAAATGCATTCTCACTCATGGTGAAATACATTTAACATCTGCATCAGAATTACTTGGTCAGTGCATGTAGGGGACACAGCAATAAATTAAACAGTTATGCATAGGTAAGATTAAATGATGAAAATGGAGAAAAAGGTTTAATAGTTTACGGTTCAGGGTTGTTGTTTTTTTTTAAGGGGATTTAAACAAAATAAAAATGTCCATGAAGTGAAAGGTTGGTTCTACTGTTGTCCATCAGAGGTTGTATGCAGTACATTTTAAGACCTGGAAAGAACTAGTCATGTTAACATGTCCTGATATCTAAAAGTGCAGAGTCAAAGGAAGGTGTTTAATCTTTCTGACTATGCTTTAGTGGAAAAGTATAACACCATACAGTTTGCATATGAGAGGAAATAAAAGAAAAAACATGGTTTGTCACAATAATCTGTACAGGAAGAAAAAAAAAGCCACAGAAAGGAATCTATGGATGGAAATATTGGTTGGTTATGTTAAAAAAAAAAAAATGCGTTTGTGGTTTGATTGCTATCTGATCAGCTTATAACTTACAGCTAACCACTGAATAAGTGATCTGATTGGTGAAACTGAATGTGACAGCTTTGACAAACCACAAGCTTGAGAGTTTAAACTTTCCGTGCAGAGATGGTTTGTGTTTAGAGCTTTAACTTGCAGCAACTGGAGATAAAAATGATTTCCAGTATGCTTTTCTCAAAAGAACAAGTACATCTATCATATCAAATCATAGGAGGGCACAGCTGATTTCAATGACATGCCACAGTTAATCTCCAATTGTTTTAATTCCAATGATAGAAATTAGTGTGGTTATCTTAACAAAAATCCCTTAGACATGTTTCTAATTATCCGTAATGACCCAAAAGGATTTATTGTTAACACTCCAACTTAAACAGTCAACTATTGTGTTACATTGACTGAGCTTTCACTGACTCATAACAGCAGTCACCCACGCAAGAGCAAAGGTTCCTAACCCTGTGGCAGTAAAAGAGGAAATATGTAATCTCTTTGGCACAAGCCAATGCGGCTTTCAAGTGGCCATGAAACACGGTGTTGCGGAAGAACAGAATAGTTGTGTGTTCCGCTTTCGGCGTTCACATGTACGCACACGCCTCCTTCATTCAACGCTAGCAACAAACAGCCTGGCCTTGAGGCATCGCTGCTACGCAGAGGAAGAAAGGGTTTGGAACAGCTTCCAGGACACATGCCTGTCTGTTGTCAGATGTCAAACATGGATGCTGCGACATTTTACAACTGCATGTGATTACAGTTCTCATACGTGCACACACTTTTTTTTTTCGGGCAGGGAGGGGTTTGCAGCATCTTCAGTGTCTTATGGCCTGTACTTTTTAATTACTTTATATTTTTTGTCATTTCCTTTTTTATAGACCAGTGAACTTACAATGCCTTTCCTATTTAGTGTATCAGAATACCTGTTTTTTTTTAATCTAGTTTATTTTGTTATTAGTACTTTTGTGAAAGACTTTTAATCGATGAGATCTGTTGTGTGTACACGCAGTTATCTATTTAAACATAATTTGGCTTGTTGGTTGCAGTAGTTAGCAGGTTGTTGTAGGTAGAGCACAGGCTGTTTTAGTTGTTAAGAGTACTTGTGCAGTACACATGCTTGTCTATTAAGGTGTTTTTTCCATGTTGTGGTGGAGTTTTAAGTCAGTTTTATATATAAAATTACATGTACGCTGAAATAGCTTTGCTGGCTATTGGCTGGCTGACCTATGATGCTATCAAATGTCACTACCAAAAGCGGCAATCGGAATCGACCAGCCGAGGCACATTCAAGTGATGGACGGTCCCAGTGGAGCTTCACCAGCTATTGTTTCAGCTCTGTTTCACACTTGTTTCCGACATCATTGGCTACTGCTCCAGTTAGTCAACTTGGAAGGGTGTGATGACCTAGACACAGTCTAGCTGGTGTCTGGTTAGCTCTGGTCAACAGACTTAAAACAGAAGCAAAGATGGTGGAGTCGAGCTTCGTAACTAATATTTCCCCAGGACCGTTCCAGGACACCCCAAAACAGGTCATCGCCATCTTAGTGCATTCCACAACAAAGCAAGCCAAATTATCTTAAAGAAACCTCAGAAACGAAGTACTCGGTGCTAAAAAGCCAGAGTGATGCCAGCCCATTATAAACCATAGGCAGTTGTCAATCAAAAGACAATGACCTTGATTGTGCATGACCCTAACTATGCATAATTTTGTAGCTTGAAATCATTTTTAGATAAATTCATGTCCATACAACTGTCATAGGATGTGAAATCTAGATATAGACATCAAAGCAATTTTTTGTACACGGCTGTAAAGATGTTTATTTTTGCTTTACTGTTGGGTATTTTTGAATAGAGATCAATGGAGACTGATTAGCTTTTTGAGTTTCTGGATTTAATTCATCCTAGCAAGCTGGTTAAACCATAGCTAGATTAGCCACACGCTAACCGACAATGCAGTTGGCTCCTTTGAATCCATCAAAAACAACAGCTCATCAGCTCACACTGCTAACCCTGCCCAACAGCATCTACTGCACATCTTTTCTCCATCAATCTTGTCACCTCTTGTCACATCTCCTAGCTTGAAGACAGCTCATACGCATTTTTTTTCCCCAGCATTGTTTGACTTCTGCATCATTTATCCTTTGTTCCCATGCAGCACTGTGTTTTCTGGAACAGCACCTGATGACATGTGCTAGCACCGACACAAGCTCAACGTCTGCAAATATTGACATTCTCCTGTGGATGCCACCTGGTTTGCCAGTTGGGGACAATTTATGCAAACAACACAACTTCTCATTAATCTGCAAAAGTCACATGACACGCACAGGAGGAGGAAGCATTCAGGCCTGTATCTGAAAAATTTCAAGTGAATGAATGTCCTGTTTTAAGTCTTGTTTGACAGTGTGAGATTATAGGGACACATTTTCTTTTTTGAATGAATCTGAATATTCAAAGTTGGATGTAATTAGAGTCCTACTCACATGCAGCCGCATGCATAAAGAGGCTTGTGAGGATAGAAAAGTAAGAATGGGATGGTGTGAGGTGACCAGCTGGTGTGAACAATGGTTGTTGTGTTCGCCAGCTGCAGGAGGGTGGAAGGGGGGGGGGATTGGAGAGTGTAGCCTTTGTGCTGGAGTACCCAGATGTTAAGAATTCCTCTGTATAATATGAACATCTAAAACCACACAGCGCATGGTGTGTTGACAAAAATCAATCTTCCATTTAGCGTCTACTGTGCAGCTCACTTTATAGTTGATGACATTTCAAGTCTTGAGTGTGAGCTCTCTGGTTTCCGGCGAGACCTAAATTCCCTTTAACTCCTTAGTGTGTGGAGAGGTTTGACGTGTGGAGTCCAGGAACTCCTGGAGAGAGACCTCTTCATATTTTCACTGTAAACAGCCCCTCCAGAAGCCCTCGCTCCGGCTCCTTCGTCTCCAAACAGTGGCCTCCTTTCAGGGCCATCACTTAAGGGCCCTATTAATAATTTGACAAGTTTTCTCAGAGATTAATTACAGCCAGCTTTCGAGGCTGCAATTATGCAGGGTGGAGAGACTCGGTAAACTATCGCCAGCTCTATTTCAGGCGTCAGTTTTCCACTTATCAAAATGTCGATGGGAAGGAGAGGTTGTATGACAGTCTTTCTGACGCATCAGTCCATGTTTTGGTGGAACATATAGAGCAAATCCTGGTTAACATTGTGGTAGGACTGAAGTCAGTTGGACTTCACAACTACAAAGTTGGGAAATATCTTCATTCTATAATGCTAAGGTGAGTATTCCCTCTCAACATGGCTGCTGTGCAACTGAAGTGCATTAATATTAAAGCCTTGTTCAGACTGAACTGAGCCCTGCACAAACAAATGCAGTCCTCTATCACATTTGAATAGAGTTGGCCCATTGGGATGCTGACGTGGTAATGAGGGGGTTGTGGGAAAAAGCTGGGGCCAGGTTCAGTGTTTGCTGCAATGCGTCATTGCATAGCTTTGGAAAATCAAATACTTGCTAGCACAGATTCTGATGAATGTCCCATTTCTATCGTTTACTAGTCAACAGCTGCCATGTGTCATAATTGAGGAATTACAACACACTGTTTTAGCTCCTGTCTCTTTAAGAGTTAGTGTCACTGACCAGTCAGTTGACAGAGTGGCAGATTAAAGGCAGCTGCTCATTTTTAGTTTAAGACATTGCCTATTTCTCAGTTTGTTTTTTTTTAGTGCGAGAATTTAGTTCTTCTAACTTTGTGGTTAATTGATCACATTAAAGCCTAATTAAAAATCCATCCAAAGTCATCAGACTTTTTTTTTTAATATATAAAACCCATTAAATACACATCATATAAAATAACGGTGAGAGATACTTTTGTCAGAGAAGTCCATGGAATGTTCTAAGTGGCATCAAACCCTTATTTATTTTCTGCTCATTTAAAGTGTAAATTTTTATAAATGCGTTTTAGTCCTGCTAACTGAGCTGTGAGACTTTCATGTCCATACTGCATTCTCCTGTCCTCGGGAGTTCATACTTGACAAGTATGACTTAGGACGTATTTCGAAGTACAGGTCCCATACTTGGAATAGAGAAACAGACATTCTCCATTTGCAACGACTTTGGCTTCTTATAGATTCCAATATAGCATTTATTACTTCATAAAAGCAATACAGTATTCCTTCAAGTGAACTTGTATCCAATATTCCAAAATGAGGAACCCTTTTTTCTATTTTTTTGCTGCTTAAAAAGAAATGATAGTTACTGCTGGCAGCAAAACCAACACATGGTTTGTTATTTAAAATGCGTGCTTTCTTTTCAAGTTTAAGCCCATCAAGCTGGGGTTGTTGTGTAACGTAAAGCAATTAGCGTTGGAGTTTTGACCCACTTGTGCCTCTATGATGAAGTGCTGAACTTGTGACTGCAGCAGGGTGAGGTGGCAAGTAGAAGCAAGACACCATGCATCACTGCTGAGGAGTGGAAGGCTCCTGTTGTCCGAAGCAGATGGTTAGTACAGAGCCAACCAGTCTGAGCTCAAGAGTGTGTGCTGAGTGTGTTCACATTGGTGTGTGTTTGAAAGAGCGGGAGGGAGAGAGAGAGAGAACGCGGGAAAGAGAGAATACAATGCAGTAAGTGTCCCCACGCTGTTGTCTTCCAGAGATAAGAGCCACCTGCCTGTCCCATTCTTCCCTCTGAGCTCAGGCTTTTACAACACAAACATGTCAAATAAAGCATCCATCAATGAGTTATCAGTGGAAAAAATGTAGATATACTTAGCTGCTGCATAAAATGACATTTTGTGTGCATATTAATTCATTTTAAACAAAAAACTTTTATTGGCAAAATATTCATCTGTTGCTTCTCTCATCAATCCTCATAAGTTCACACTGAAACATTACTGACTCTTTGCAAGAAGGGAAAGTGAGATAGAAAAAGGGGGAACAGCGAGGTGAACCCAGCACAAAGCCCAGATTGTCCTTCCTTGCTGTCTGTCTGTGATAACAATGAGCCTTTC
Organism: Arrhamphus sclerolepis; assembly: GCA_037176975.1. NCBI lineage: Eukaryota > Metazoa > Chordata > Actinopteri > Beloniformes > Hemiramphidae > Arrhamphus > Arrhamphus sclerolepis. Next base: position 6,361,746 of record JBAMYA010000012.1, read on the forward strand.
ATTTGCCCTGCAATGGGCCCTAATTAATTCCAAGTTTACATTCTGACCTACAATCTCTCCCTATTCCCCCCAGATCCATCAATTAATCCATCCAACCAAATTAATTCATCCTGTTTCCTTATCTCCTTCACTTCCTTCCATCTTTGTCCAAAAACTAATGGCCCATTCACCATTTCTGGTGTTTATACTTCTGCTTTATTGTTTGTGTTGCTCTGTTATTCCAACACCAACCGCTATTTTTCTGCAGCGCTGTAGCTCACAGTGCTGTGTTTCCTTTTTCTTACTTCTTATATGTTGCTCAGACAGTAGCAACAGATCAAATAATGTATGTTTTACGTGAGTTGGGGCTGATAAATGTTATACACCAGATGTTTTTACAGCAAACTAACGTTCCACCCGACTTCAAAATGACAAACAAGAAATAGAGGTGGGAAGCTTTGATGCAGAAGTGTAAATCAGACTTAACCCGTTTCTGTCAGAGTGGCCCCAATCATTTGCTTCGGTTTCTGTTTTAAATGAAAGCTGAGCTGCAATAAATTTGTTTTAGCATTGTCAACATTGTTACTGCTGACAAACTTTAATTCAAGGGTCTGCTGGTACTGTAACTCTAGGCTGGGCCACTAACCAACCTCTGGGTTGAATCCAATACGGAACGTAAAAAAAAAAGGTTGCAGTTCCTTCATTGACCACTTGAGGCTAGCTCCAAAAGCCAGTCAATCTCAATTGGTTCACATGTTAAAATGCAAAATTTTGCATCAGCAATAATCATTCCTGAGACTGCTTCAAATAAACTTTATTTTCCATACACAAGTGAAACCAAAAGTTTTCATTCACTGTATACAAACACATACATTGAAAAAAAATCTCATTGTGTAAAAAATGATAATTTTCCCATTTTCGGTTGCTTAGACTTACCACAACAAGCCATCTATAGTAACAGTTTCCTCCTGGTTAAGTAGTATTTCAGCTCATGTTGGCGCAGGACTCACTTCCCTGTAAATATTAACACTCTAACCAGCTTCAGCATCATCTTCACATCTTCAGTCTCTCAGAACCAGTCTCCTTTCTGAGGGGTCCAACAAGTTGACATTCCAATGGTGTTTACACTCAGGTTCACACTTGAGTATAATTGTAATTGATGAACCAGACTTGTGAAGGTCTACGGTTCCCTTTCTAAAATCTTGGCATATTTCATTGCATTTTCCCATGATGTCCCATAAGGAAGCAGTGTTTGAGCTGTGGCTCTAATTAACTCAAATGATAATCAGAAGCTTCCTAAGCCATGACCATGAAGCCAGTGTTGTTTTGATAGCAACACTTGAAATGAGGATGTTTGGACAGATTTGATCAGAATGAACATAAAGTCATATTAATTAACATAGTTCAGCATAAATTAATCTAGCCAAACAGACTGACAATATGATGCTGTGCAATGTGACGGTAAAAGAGGTGTCCAAGTACTTTCCAGAAAACCTACAGGGATTGACCGACCTAGGCTGGTCGCGGTAGCTGTGGCAGTCCTTGTGTCAGATGTTGTTTCGATAGAATTATCTGAAATAAAGATGGATAGACAGGTTCAATAAGGAGTGTAAAGTAAGATTAATTTACATCTTAGGTTAGCATGAGCTAGGCTAAAGTAGCTAGCTTCTTGTGATGAAAGGGTGATTTATACTTCTGAGTCAAAGTGGTGCTGTAGGTACAATATAAGTGTGAGCCCACACTGCTGTCTAGAGGTCGGTGGTTTAATTACAGAGCAGCACAGACAATAACACATCAGTATAAATGTCAAAGATGACGTAGGTCCGATGGCCTACGCGTGTAGCTGATGAGCAGAAGCATAAATCAGGCTTGAGTAAGGTGGTTCACGCCTGCCAGATTTGTCTGCCAATATAGCGTCAACCAGAGCTCTGAGAAATGGCTTTCAGAACTACTCTTCAGAGTCTTTAAGGGTTACAGCTGTTTAAGTCTGTTTGTTTCAGCCATGCCAACGCTTTTACTGTTGACAAACTGTAAACGCTCAAAAGGGTGTAACTCTTGTAATGTTTGCAACACCAATAAAACCCTGACAGCATCTCTGCTCGAGTTGCCACATGTAAAAGGGATCCTTATTTTTGTCTGTAGGAGTGGAAGTCTCATCTTCCTCCTCCTCCTCCTCCTCCCTTAATAGCTTGCGCTACTCACCATGCAGGAACACAAACACACACACAGTCACACTCAAAATGGTCCCTTTGCCGCAGTCTCAGCTCCTGCTCTCCCCCTGTCAAACAGAGCTTGGCGCTGTTTCCTTTTTCCTGCCCTACATCCGAAATGTGAGGAGAGAAGTGAGCCGAATTGAGGGGACAGCGGTGGAGGGGGTTAGAGGGGGGTGACATAGAGACCGAAAAGAGAGAGGCAGAGGGGGAACAGGGAGGCGAGAGCGGGATGTAGGAGGGAGAAGCCATGAAATGTGCGGGAGGAGGGCAGTGGGGGCACAAAATAAAGAACAGAGGCTGCTTTGTTGATGGCAACAGCAAACTTTATGCCGATCATTTGCTGCTCTTGCTGCGCCGCCTCAAAGAGCAGAAGCCTGTGTGTTTGTGTGCGTGTATGTTTTGTGTCTGTGACAGCTTGAAGGAGCGTAATGCTGCCTCCTTCTACGAAACATATGGAAAACTAAGATGCTCACAAAGATGTAAGAAAACCCAGGCGGGATTCTGGCTTTGTTAAAGGGGCAGGTACCTGACCCTTGATAAGTAACGTCCTCTTTTGTACAGAGGGGTTCATGGGATGGCTAACAGAAGTTGCATAAACTAAACTGTGTTTTTGTTTTGACTATGATGATGAAACAGATTTTATGTGAATTTGCAATATCCACAATGATACTTGGAAATGCTGTAACATTGAGGTGCGTCGCTAACATGTGGGCTAACTATCAGTAAACAACATCAATAGCTTGTCTGAGTAACAGACATTAACTAAAGGGGGCAGGACAAAGTGACAACTATCCTATTTCTGGGTTGAAGGTCATCCAGAAATTACTTTTTGTTGCTGTTCCTCCACTGACCACTAGGTGATGGCTCCAAGACAGAGCAAATCTCTATTGACTCCCATGTTAAAAATGCCAACTTTGCAGCCTCTGCAAAAGCTGTTTTTTGTCTCTATAGTTAGATGTTTTCATCCATGACAACTGTACAGGAGATTTTTTTTTATCACATCAGATAAATTAATATTAAGAAATAGAGCTTTTTTGCAATATGGCGCTGTGCAGTGCAAGGGAAAATGACCTTCAAAGGCCCATTTATAGTCAACGGGTGGGACGTGCTGGTAGGTCAGTTACCCAACTTCCTCTGGATACTTTGCTGTTCCTCGGGAGTGGGTAACACTTAACTGGCACACACTATCTGGTAACTACTCTGGTATTACCAGATTATTTACTCTAAAGCTTTGTTGTAACTACATGATGCAACACGGTTATGGTCTGATAAAATTAGCAAATCTACATTTAAATTTCAGCCCAGTTCAAATTCTGTGGTGGGATCTTAAGGAGAGCAGTGCAAAACAAATGCTCACAAACCTCAACAGATTTTTTTTCTTTCTGAATTCTTTTGTTACGTAACATATTTTTCTTCATGTAGTATTATTTATGTATCTGGGGTTTGCATTTGCAACATCAACAAAGCTACACTTTGTTTCTCTCATGACTAATCAACTGTCCGTCTTAACGAATGATTCTGGATTGACATTGGCTGAGATACCATGTTACTGTTGTGGTAAGTCAGAATTTGTCAGGAATCTTACCTTGTTCTTGCAGGATCTTGACCCTGACCCTTCACATAATCAATCAAACCCTACAGGTCTGTCACTTCTCAAAACTGGTGAATTTTCTTGTAGAGTGTGAGTGGTGGCTGTCTGCTTTAAAGAACTTTCTCATCCTTCTGATCTGGAACTGACATTGCTACTCCCCTAAGGGACTGAAGGACGCAGTACTTCATTGCTTTTGTGTCCACAGAGACTATTCTTGACTATTCAGAAAATACCAAAGTTAAAGGTGCTTGACTCACTATTGACAGGAATATATGTTGGCAAAGCACCCTGGGACCTCTGAACAACCCTTATCATTGCTGACAGTGCATGACTGCTCTTGAAGCGGTTTCTATCTTTTATTCCATCTCATACTGTAAAAGACAAAAAAAAAAAACCCAGAGGAATGAATACTTAATTATAACCGCGTGGCAGCAAACGCGGGAGGCCAGTGTCATGGTCAGAGTTTTCAAGTATCATCAGGTGAGGTAGTTACAGCCACCATATCGACTTCACCCATGCATCTATCCCCACCTGGGTTCAGCCATACCCTCGTTATGGCGCCTATACACTTAGCTCATGATGATAATCTATGTTATTACTTATGTCCTAATTTCAAGCATTTTAAGCGTCACAATCAGATCAATATCTGAATCGATATCTGAAAAGACAATCCATCGGTTCCAGTATCCATATTTCAATGAGTACACTTAACGCAGTACACTCTCTGCAGTTACTAAGTACGCAGAGTTGGACAGGTAAGTGTTGTTCCAAATCGCATACCCAATGGGCCACTTTTCAGAAGTTACGATCACAATTGCCACCTTGGCTTGTCACCCGCCAAAAAGTTTGAACAGTGAACCAGAAAAATACAGGCAATTATTAAAATGTAAACCCACAAAACTTACATCTGTAAGTTTTGGGAGCGGTAGCTGATCCAGTTGCTGTTGTTGCCATTACAGTAGCCATCTTTCTTTTATTTTTTCGAGCTGAGTTAGGTCTGCCTGGCTCTGCCTCTTCCGCTACGTAGCTTAGATAGCAGATGTTAAGTACAGAAGGTGCACATTGTTCCACACTCAGCGTTTTGGCCATTATGAGTACACCATCCGAGTCCTTTTTGGTACACTTATTTTTGCCGAAATCATAATCAGAACAACCTACGTACTCAAACCACGCAAGTATTGGAACACAGGGCTTGCCCCTAATTATTCATGTGTAATCAACCTGTGTACATGGATGTGAAATCTATTTGTGGAGATATATGGCTGTAAATATATTTATTTCTGCTGCAAAGATGGACATTTTAACATGGGTGTCAATGGAGATCGACTCACTTTTTGAGGAGAGCTCCCACTGGTCAGTCGAGGAACTGCATCTATTTTAAATTTGCGCAATTTTTGCGCATTAGATTCAGTCCACAACTTGGATTTCAGTGCTTTGGCTTGGATATGAAAAGAAGAAAATTCCCCAACGTTTGACCGAGTCAATGCTGCTACCGTGACGCAGTGAGCTCAACAATTCAGTTTAGCAATGCTTAACGACACCCCATTCAAGATGGGGGAACACCGACACTGCGGACGCTTCTGTTGTGCATGTGTAAGCGAGGGGTTAGGCAGAGTCCACCCACCCTGCAAAAGAAACACGTTTCAGCCATATGTATCTCATTCTTTTCCTCAGAAACCCACATGTTCCCCGTTGTGCTTGAAAGTTCCATTTTTCAAAAAAATACCTTGTTCTTTCTGGTTTGGTTCGGTGGTCTGAGGAAGCCCCACCTATAATTGCACAAATTCACGAGACAAAAGTGGCATCCACCCCCAGGATGAGTCATCAGCACTTTTCAACATCCTCCTGAAATAGAAATCTACTTTTGTTAAACTCAGAGTAAAATTATCCTTCCCATCTTAGGCCCCATTAATAGTTGCTACATAATGTTCCTTTGATATATTTCCAACATTCACCTTTAAATAAGTTCAACAGGTTCGTCGGGGTGACTAAAAGGTTCACAAATAGTAAATGGAATGTATTGTTGCTTCATTCACCCTGACACACTCCACTGGTAAACAACAAGTTGAATGGCTGCTTTTAGCAATGCCATGCAGATTAAACTCAATATTTCAAGGATTGGTTAGTCACATTATGGTTTTTTCTGATGTTCCCATTCATCCCCATGTCTTCCAGCTAAAGCCTTCATGTACCCATGCCAACATCCTGAGTAGTACAGCTTACATATGAGCGAAACGGTGTATGGGAGTCTTTTTTGGGGATAACTGAAGACAAGTGACCACAGGAAGTTGTCTGCCAGAGCTTTTCCACTAGTGTGTGTGTGTGTATGTGTATGTGTGTGTGTGTGTGAGTGTGTTCAGCTTTGGACCGTCTCACCACAGGAACTTCCTCTTCGGGTAAACATGCACACAGACAAACAAAGATTCCCACATTCATGCATCACCTGTATATACACATAGACAGAAGGAAATCCATGTGCCGTCCTCAGAGCTTGAACATATATTTGCTTGACTTTAATGGCTCAGATTAAATTTATAGTGAGTTGTTGAGAAACCCTTAACGTCTGGTTTCTTGAAATGTTCCAGTCCCACACTTTGATTGAAGTAATTCACTGGTTTGAGCGGTCGGTCCTTCCCCCGTCATGGCAGACATGCGTCGTTATGTTGACGGGCAACTTAACTAGCAGAAAAGTGCCACACTTCTGCTCTAAATGATCTCAAGCGAGACTCTGTTTTCTAATATTAATCAAGCAGGCATTCCAAGCTGAAGGAATTCTGTTGCTTTTGGCGCAGGCCCAGCTGCTTCTCGAGACGCCTCGCTGTGGAATGACATGCTAAGTGTGCGTCTTGTTTTCTCTAACTTCGGGGTCCCAGCAATGAGGCAATATGTCTAGCAGCCTACGGCCGCCTGCAGGCATAGACTGTACTAAGTTCTATAAACATAAAGTTTGCAAACAGAACATAACTTTTCAAGTGTCCCTATAAATGTACGCCTTCAGAGCCAAATGCTCTTATTGCAGCATTACACAAATGTCTTTATGGACCATTTGAGTCACTTTTTCAGAGCCTTTACTGCCAGCGGGCGATTCTGAAAGAGAATAAGAAAATAAATGTGGAACTATGCACACGATACTATTCATAAATTAGGAAGTTACTTATGTATATAAGTATTTTTTTAATTAATATTTTAAATTATGCATTGAATGTTAATTGTTGTAGTTCCCCTTTTGTTTCTTTTTTTCATTATTTATAGATTTTGTTATTTAATGTTTTTATATTTAAGGCCTTGTAAAACTAAAATATATGAAGATTCAGAAAAAGATGGTGCTTATTTCTTATCTCAAATGTGTTCCACGTGTTGGTGGAAGGAGAGATCAATTCATTAGCAGAACTGAACAGAAAATAACTGAAAAACAGATCTGTATCCATCCATCCGACCAGGAATACCAACCCAGGCCAGAGATATACTCTTTCCTGTGTGTCCTGGGTCTGCGCGGGCATTCTACCCGGATGGACGTACGTAAAACGGGCTTCTAGAAAGCATGCTAAGCAGATGTCTGTACCAATTCAGTTGATTCCCCTGTGTCACATTTATAAACATTTATAAAAGGAAAAAGCATTGTAATCTACATATGTAATTATCATTTACAAAATAATTTCATATATGTGTATAGATATACATATATATATATATATATATATATATATATATATATAAGTGTGGATTCAAGCAATACTTATGAAATTTGACATTTCCATTTATTGCTGCAGTGATGCTGTCTTAATGACGGTGTTTCACGTGAATGTAGTGCCACTTTGTTGTTCTTTCACCTTACACGTCCTGCCTGACAACTCATTTCATACGTATGCGCTGAAGCTATGCGAAGTTCAAGCCGCGAGTGACACAAGTGACCTACGTCACTGTGAACATTTACGATTGCATGCTGGTTAGTCTGCATTGTTTTGCTACTGTGTCACCAAAACCATCAGTTGAAGGTGGTGTCTTTGCCAGTTTTTCCCAGAAGGCTGAGAATAGTGCTTAGGTATTACAGAAATGGAAATGAACTCACTCACCGAACCCCTAGAGGTCACTTGACAAACTGCAATTATCGCTACTTGTGGAAGCTTTATGTAGTTTGTTGAGTTTGACATTTAACTTTGCGATGATGTTGTGAATACCTATAATTAATTGTATGAGGCTTTGTTTAAAATACATTCCACTGATTACTTTTTGATGGTACTTCTTAAATTAACAGTGTTATTCTTACAGTGACAAGTAGAATTGATACATTTCTGACAGGCCAATCAGATTCCAGACTTTGCAATAAGATGTGATCATAAACAGCAGTCTACAGCTCTACATATTTTAAAAATCCATATATCATGGCTGCAAAGCCTATAAACAGAAGAGCCTTTATCCTGTGAAATATTGCACCTGTGCTTGTTGCAAAGTGGATAGCTTTGGCCAAAAGCCTCTCTTTGTTATGAGCCTCCTAACTTGTCACTAGTTGTTTGGGATCAGGAGGAATTTCAGGTATTTTGACAATCTCTGCAGCCATTGACAAATTTCTGTCCTCAGGCTGGGAAAACACACACACACACACACTCACGAACACACCGACGCACCTTGACTCGTCTCAGCTGTCATCATCAGCTTGTCAGCGTGCCGCACCTGTGAATGGTAACAAGACCCTGTGGCTTGCAGAGCTCTCAAAGCTGCCTGAAAAACTCAAAAGATCAATTTCCTCAAGCAGAGAGAGAGTATCAGGGATGATGGAGGAAAGGGGTAAAGGGGTAACTGAGATTTTAACCAAGAAGCATGCTTTTGGTATTGAAGAACAATCTATCTATATCTATATATATATATGTATATATATATATATGTATGTGTGTGTGTGTGTGTGTGTGTGTGTGTGTGTGTGTGTGTGTGTGTGTGTGTGTGTGT
>JBAMYA010000012.1:6370655-6383953 GCA_037176975.1 Arrhamphus sclerolepis
GTGTGTGTGTGTGTGTGTGTGTGTGTGTGTGTGTGTGTGTGTGTGTGTGTGTGTGTGTGTGTGTGTGTGTGTAAAAGCTCTATTTGGTGGTAAACAACATCCAAAAACAGGGCAGTGGTCCCTTTGCATGAAGCATTGGCCCATTTCCTTTCGCATCAAATGCATGTACATTTTGTGGCTGCAAAATACTGAGCCACTTACAGCTGTCTAAAGCGCAACCGCAGCCCTCATAAAGGAAGTGAATGGTTTTTTTCCACTGTAACTATTACAAAAAAAATAAGAAGCTTAGAATTAAGTAAAAATGTTTCTGGGATTGTCCTGTCCTTCAAACCTGTGCTTTATTGGCTCAGAATTGGTGCTTTAAGATAAACGGAAAACGTGAGCACGCTGAGATGTAACAATACCTAAATGCTCACTTTTACAGTGTGGATCTTCTTGAGTTAGCACGGCCTGTAAGTATTTGCAAGTAAGGTTAAAATAAGGGGCTAAATCTAGTTTGCTAAACTGATTTCGATACCTGAAGAATAGAAAATTGCAGTTCCTGGACTGACCAACAGGGGGCTGAGCCTGAGGATCAGCAAAAAGAGCAACAACAAGTTGCATAACTCATGAGCCAGATCTCCATATGGTTACAAATATAAATTATAAGCATGACCAAATAAATTATCTGTAGTTGTCAGTACAAAGTTCTAATTTAGCACTATGTAATTTATGAGAAACTAATAGCAGTGGGATAAAGAGGCTGCAAACCTTTTTATAAATGAACTTGACAGTTCTGTGAAATTAATGTTTGTTTGTTTTTTTTGTCCTGGATTTTATGACGATAAAAGGTCAATTTGCTAAAACAGTATGAAGTATTTTCTGAGGCCAACAAACTGTCATGTATTTTGTCCCACTTTAGCTTTTGTTCAGCCCACTTTTCAAAAAGCTTCACTTTGAGTAAAAGGGGACACAGGAGAGTCTTTTAAAGGAAAAACCTGCCTATTCAGTATATCCTGGTCGTTAACGGGCATCATTTTAGCTATTTGTAGTGCTGCTGAACAAAGGCCTGACCAACTGCAGCAACCTCGTATCATAATACTGCCCCCGCAGCTTGCAAAGCAGAGACTAAGCATAATGGATGCAGCACTTGATCCACCGCTCCTCTTACCCTGATGCCCTCATCACTCTGGAACAAGGGTCAGTGTGGCCTCATCAGACCACATGACCTCTTCTGTCCAGTCTTTACTCGTCCTAGCAAACTAAAGCCTTTCCTTTTTCTTATTTTTGTCTTTTATTAACAGTAAAGTGGTTTTCTTTAGTCCTAATACTGTTTTGAGTTCTTCTGATACTTTTCCTCGATTAGATTTCATCTAACATTTAAGTAATCTGCAACAACGATCATGCTTTTTTCTTTTTTTTTCCAACCACATTTCTTCACTGAAGATAATTATATGTTGCACAATTCTGAACCCGGTTTTAGTAGCTTCATAAATCTCCTCAGTGGTTTTGGTTGCTTAATCCAGGCACATGTTGCATTTAGATATTTTAGTGGATTTCTGTGTCAAAAATGTTTCCTTAAATTTAAGTACGAACATTTGCTAGATTTCTTTTTTTTTTTTTTTTGTCTTTTCAGCGTTCCAAATGTAACGTCAAAGTAATGCAGCTGGGTTAAGTTTGTGCTTTACACAGCGCATCACTGAGTTTGATCCAAGACAAGGGTGAAATGTCTCATTCTTTCCCGTCTCCTCACCTCTCCAGCTTACATCATTCAGTGGATATTTCCCAGAGGACTTCTTAACTGTTCACCGACATGATGGTCAGCTTTGAAGTCCACAATATAGTTGCGTTTTCTACAATGACAGTTATGTCTGAAGATTTGACTTGCAAATGCCCCTGCCCTCCTTCCTTGTGCTGCCATTTGAATAATTTGATGGTCTCAATGGTACCAGTCAGGCAGGGCTGAATGAGTCACCCGCAAAAGGAGAAGTCAGTTTGCAAATTGTATCCAGGAAGACTGGACAAAATACTTGAATATGAAAATACATGACATAATGTTTACTACATCCTGTAAACTTATGTCTCAAAGCAACAGCTTTGCCACTGGTAATCTAAGTTTATTATCAGCTGTAAGATCTCTGCTTGGGTTTTATTCTGTAACAAGATCAGGAATGTATTCTGTTAATTGATTTATAAATTGAATTATAAACTAACAACAACACTTTAACTGGTGGCCAGTCTAAGGATTTTGCAGGAGCTGTGTGCTCAGTTCTTCAGCCAGACTGAAATCTGTCTAAAAAGGCATTTTTAATTTAACAAACTTTATTTTTCCAGCAAAGAGAAGATTAGAGACCCGTGAGAATTTAATATTCAAGGATCCAAACTGATTTTCTTCCGAAAGGGCTTTAAAAGTGCAGTTTTGAAAGATTTGACCTGGGATACTTAGGTTTGGCTCAGGTACCCTGAACCATCCGTTTAACTAAAAGATTCATCAGAAAGGAAAGTTTTGAGTCTAACTTTGTTGGTAGAGTGGGTGCCCATGTCCCAAACACAAACTGGGAGCTGTTTTCCTGATAACAGACGACTCTGCCTCCCATTCTGCTTTTGAAAACTAGGAACCATAAATATGCTTGAGTTCTGAGGAGGATTCAGTTTTATTTTCAAACTATTAACGTGTAAATTCTACATATGGGACCTTTAAAAAATGTATTTACCTCCCCGTTGCTCATGTCTTATGATGACAGCATGTAAAATACAAGACAAGCTACAGACTTGAAAGAGAAAAGCATTCAAATGCTGACTTCAATCTTAAAAAGGACATGAAAGGATAAAAAAACAACTTTTTCTGAGCTTTAGTTCTTGATTTGGGTGTTTGAAGCCCATGCCAGGTTAAAAAGCCACTCTTTTCTCTTTTTTTTCAAGTTAACAGTACACAAGAATGTCATTTTGTTGTTTCACTGAGCTACTTTGAACGTTGTAGTGTCATTTAGTCTTTTTGGATTTTCCCATCTGCAGCTTTAATAATTTGGTTTACGGTCATCATCTGCCAGCTGTTAAACCACAACTGCATTCCACCTCCCTGCAACACCAACAGCAGACAGAATGCATTAGTGAACAGAGCATTTAGAAGCTGGAGGCATTAGGAGGTGATGCAAAACCAAAATATAGTCAAAGAAAAGGTTCTGAAACATTGCCAGAATCCATGTTGCTTCTTGTCAGCTGAACATTTGAATGTTCATATCAACTTTACAAAGAAAAGATCATAGTATACCAAATTTTACTCTGTGCTAGAACAGGATAATAAAAGTAAAATTACATTAAGATATTCTAGCTCATTAGTGTTAGAAATTTGGGACACTGTCACAATGTTTTTACAAACATGAAAACAACATCATTTCCATTTACTAAAATTGTCATAGTTGTAGTGAAAATAATTTTTAAAATGACAAAAAAATTACACGATTGTTAACCAAGAGCCCCGGACTTTATACTGATCGCCACTTACGGTTGCTTTCAATTGCTGTTGGTTTGGCTTTGAGGTCCAACAAAACAAAAAAACAACAAAATCATGGTTATAGCTTGCGTTAAAACTAAACAGCCTTTGTGGTGACAAGTCCTACTTTACATAAAAGATATATCAGTGCAGAGATAATTTGTCACGTCACCAGTATCACCCATACCGCATATAAGATGCTAAACATCCACTGCAGACGTTAATTATGATTTATGTGCAAAAATTGCAAACATATGAATACATGTAAGTGGAAAACATACAGGCCAGCAGAAAAAGAAAAAAGCAGGCTCTTAATAGATCAAGTAAATACTAAACCGACCCACGCGCTCTGTGTGCTCTGTACTTCAGAGATTTTGCTTCACATTTACGTGATAAAATCATGCAGTTCCTGCAGATTTGTCAGCTGCACATCCATGCAAATGTCCCGTTCCACCACATCCCAAAGGTGCTCTATTGGACTGAGAGATCTGATGACTGTGGAGGCCACTGGAGTACAGTGAACTCATTGTTCAAGACACCAGTTTGAGATGATCTGATCTCTGTGACACGGTGCATTATCCTGCTGGACGTAGCCATCAGACTGAGCCATCAGCCACCAGTACGAAGGCCCTTATGTCATTACACCCCAACCTGCCTGAACCGTTGATATAATGCAGGATAGATCAATGCTTTCATGTTGTTCATGCCAAAGTCTGACACTATCATCTGAATGTCAAAGCTGAAATCAGCTATGCTAATCAGAATGGTATTCTGCACCCCTTTGTTGTGGCGGGTGGTTATTTGAGTTAGTGTTGCATTTCTGCCATCTCAAACCAGTCTGCTCATTCTTCTCTGACATCAACTGAATATTTTCTCCTTTTTGGACCATTGCCTGTAAACCCCAGAGACGGTTTTGAATGAAAATCCCAGTAGATCAGCAGACCAGAATATCTGGACCCAAGTCACTTATATCCCCTTTCTTCCCTGCTCTGATGCTCACTTTGAACTTCAGCAAGTCACCTAGACCACCTCTACATGCCGAAATGCATTGAGTTGCTGCCACGTGATTGGCTGATTAGCGGTTTAAGTTAACAAGCAATTGAACAGGTGTACCTAATAAAGTGGCCAGTAAGTGCGTATTGGACAAAGAAAGAAGTCCAATTCAACGGCCCAGTTTAGATACAGCCGACTGAACTGAACTGTGCCTCTAAACATCTTGACTGTTTGACAGCATGGATCATGTTGTGCCCAGTTCACGTAACACTTGTTAGAAACTCTGAAATTTTATTAATTTCCATTTGGGGAATATTAAAGTATTATTGAATTGACTTTTTCAATTTAATTTGATCTATTTTAATGGGGAAACGTTGATCCTTGACGTTCCTCATTTAGCTGTTAGCCTGGCATGTGTTAGCCTGGCTCCTCGTCTGAATACCTGCGTGATTCTCCAAATTCGAGAGCGCTGACTGCCGCGTACTGCCGATAAAACACTTTACTGCGCAGAAGAACTTCAAACAAACTCTTCTTCAAAACATCTGAAACATACCTTTAAAGCCACATACTTTTATAGTTTCATTGCATTACCTCATTTTAGCTGCATAATGTGATGTTTTTCATTTCATTAAAAAAAAAAAAAGAATCCAATTACTCGTGATAATCAGCATCACAGATATTGAAAGCAAAGACTGTTCTAAATCGGTTACATGTTACAAAACAGTAGCTGCTATCTTGCTGATATTTGATGTGATCAGTTTATGGCAGTCATGTATGGTGGAAAAAAAAAAAACATTTTGAGATTAAAAAATAAAACTTTTCAGTTTCCTTTCTGTGATAATATACCACAAAGCATCTAGATACCATGTGGAATCGTACTTTTGTGACTGACCTACTTCTCTCCTTGCATGTGAGCAGATAATGTTCAGCTGAGGCTGTACGAGCTAAATGCCTGCTATTCACCCCACAGTACGCGAACTGTCACTATGTAATTCAAAGTCTGTTAGTGATTACACACACATGCATCCACATGTGCATGTACCTTCCTTAAAACACACACATAATTGCCACCATCGCACACATCCACACGTTAAATGCCATGTGGTATAGTGAGCTGTCAGGCCGCACTAATTCCTCTTTTTATGTGTGTCTGTCCTACTGTGTAGCAGAGGGATCAGGATTGCCTTTCAGGATAACAACTGAAGCTCTAAGCTCTTAGTGTGTGTGTGTGTGTGGATCTGGGTGAACAACAATTGGCCGCTAAGCTGTAAAGAACCTTGCAGCCACGGTGTCGCCAACAAATATCCACTCGCTGTCAGCAATGGACTGACTTTGTGTGTGTGTGTGTGTGTGTGTGAGAGAGTGTGTATACGCATGCAGATGAGCCAACTTCCTGTGGTGGATTGAAGTTAAGTGCTGCTATTAGACTTAGGCCTCCAGTCGGGACTTCATTGTCTGGGCAAAAGACTTGATTATGCTGACAGATACATAGACGCGTGTGCAAGAGCACACATGCACACCTGCAGGTCCAGCTTTTTACCGTTTTTCAACATGTGCAAAGACTTGCCTGCTGCTTTACACACACACCCTCCATCTCTCTCACACCCACTAAACTTTTGTGACGGATGCACTCTCCAGTGTCTCTCTTGCTCCCTCTATATTTGCCTTCTTGGCTGCTGTAATCTTCTTCCTTAAGGCATAACAGTAGTTCAGCTGTCACTGAGACAGAATGGGTTGCATGAGATTTAGATTTATTTATTTTTTTAAATTTAAGGACTGCCACACAATTCAAGATGAACGATCTCCTGAAGCTGGAAAAATGAGCTTGCAAAGTCTGTTTAAATGTCAAAAAACAAACTTTGAAAAATGTCTTTCTTTCTTTTTCTTTTACAGTGAGAAAATCTTGAGTGAAAACGCAGTGTGTGTGACAGCCTCAGTGGAAAGTAAAACCACAATGAGGGTGCGCGCTTCAGCTGTGAGCTCTAGATGCATGCATCTCTCAGCCACCCACATCGGAAAACAAAAAAGAAAAGTTCGGCTTCTGAGAAAACATTTTCACAATGTGTGGTGACACTTTTTCCTTTGCACCTACATTCTATGCGGTTCTAGCACCTTTCTTGATTAACCAGGTGATTTTTAATTACTCTTGCTTGAAATTATTTTTCCTTTCTTTGGGAGAAGAAAAAAAAATTAGTTTCTTACATAGTTTCTGCTTGTGTGTATTGGTTTACGCGCGGAAACCCCGCGGGAAGCTTCCCTTTTATTTTTATTTTTTTTGTTAAAAAAAATATCTGAAGTTAGTGATTTTTTTCTCTTAAAGATTAAACAAAAGTAATACACTATAAAGTATCTAGTATCTTTTGGTATATCTTTACCAATGCTTCTCACATTCAAACACAGTCTACGGTATATTGTATAGGTGTGGATTATAATGACAATGAAAGTGGAAACGGATGTTGAATACTTCTGACATTAGATGAGATCATTTGACATGTGAAAGATAATCAGTTTTAGTTTTCACTATGCAACCTGTTTTGTTTTTCTTACCTTTCCACTTTTTTTTAAATTAAAAAAAGTAAACTTTTGAGGTCATCTGAAAATTAAAAGGAAGCAGCAGAACAGCTGAGATGCTGCTAGCTTATCTGAGAGTTAGCTTAACTTCAAAACGCATATGGTTATGTTGGAAAAAGTCATGTAACTTCTTAGGCTATTAGTGCCAGCAGTTCAAATGAACTGGAAGCTTCAGCTTTGAGTACTTCTGGTTTTCAGAGAATTTAACTGTAAATCTTCTGAACCCATGACTGTTGTGGCACTCCAATGCTCACTTTTATCTTCAGATGTGAGTTTAACTCCAAATGTTAGCAACACGCTAACTGACAATTCAATCGGGAATAGCAAATAGCAAATTTTTTCTACTTGAGCTGTTTCTGGTGGGTGTTTAGAATGATTTATGACTTGCAAAAGGTACTCAAAAGAATAATGTTGGAAATTTAGGCGTTATTACAATCTTTAACACTTGCCCTCCAGCATTAATACTTAGTCAAATAAAGCTAAGGAACTGATAGATGTTGGTTAAAACAATTATACCCACATAGTCTTTTATTTATTTATTTTTTAACTTTAAAGTGATTAATTGTACAGGCCTTCAATGATACTATGACCATAGTTTAATATATCAAAAAAAACTTTTTGAATGCACTACATATGTGAACACTACAAATGGCGTTGCAGAAAAAAGCACCTTTAATGTAATTTAACTTAAATTCTCATGACTACTATGTGTCCTAGCAGGACATTAAGTAGGTAAATAATATCTTGACTTTAATCCTGCATGTTTGATCTTTTATGTAAATTCTTATTTCACATTTAAAAAAAGAAACCTTCAGCAAGAGATTTAAAATGCTTTTTTTTAAGTACAAACATTAACTTGCACTTTATTCCTTAATTTTCTGTATATTTTTGAGACTTTGCCGGGTGGCGCACATCTGTCATCAGCCTGCAGTCCCTCTGTCCCCTCTCCCTCCGTCTCTCACAGTGCTGTTTGATTGCTTAAGCCTGGCCGTCAGACAGACAGACAATGCGTCCGTGAAGAATAGCCCCGCTTCCTTCCTGTCTTCCTGTGTTGCGTTCTGCCTTGGTGAGAAGGGTGAATAGGCTGCTCTGCCCCACAGCCACCATGAACCGCGGGGCCACGGTGGCTAAAACCAACAAAGAGAGCCGTTCTGGGGCCTTCTTCTTTCCCCCCCTCCCCCTGCTACCCTCTGCTGCCAAATTACTGCGACTGCTGGGTGAATAAACAATCTTTGCACCAGAACTTTTTCACCCCCCCCCCTTCTTTCTTGGATGTAAATAGCATGAGTTTAAATTTCTCCATTTTGTCAAGAAATCTAAACTTTGAACAGTTAAAGGCTTCTGAACACGTCAGATTCAAGTGTGAAACTGATGAACGTCTACGGATAATTGGAATTTAAGCTGAAATTTCTCATTTGTAATTCAAAAATGACCTCCTTTTTTCCCCCTTTTCATTAGCACTCCATAAGAGACTGGGAAACCTATGGGAATACCAAGTAGGAAGAAGGTAGCGGAGAGGAGCGTTGGGGAGCCAATATAACCCTACCCACACTATTGAGAACAGGATGAATGCATGCCCAGCTGAATACGGGTGTAAACTGTTAGGTCTTTGTCATTCAAAGTGATGCTTTTAACCCTTTGTGGTCCCCTCTTCCGAACAACATGACCCCCCCCCCCTCTCCACTCGCCCTTCCCCTCTTCATTCACAGCTTGGACAATGGAGGTGGAGAGGAGGCCTGCGACTGGAAAGATTGAGACTAAACACAAGATCGACTCCGGCTTTTCTGTCCCTAATGGGATTCAGCCCGTTATGTTTCCATCTCGTCCAGCAGCTTCTGTAAAATAGGTGAAAGTTGATAACTATGTAAAACAACCTCCCTTCATCAGCCAAAAGGCCGGGCATGAATAACAAACAAGTGAGAGCAGGTTAGGCCTCGGCGCGTCAATCACAGCTCTGAATGCATACCACGCTGCAAACACGTCCGTGTGCTGTCAACAAGTGTCAGGAGCTTTATGTTTCAAGCTTATATTTTGCCTGCAGGGACATTCAAAACTGAGGAATTTCTGAACAAACCTTTAAAAAAAAAGAAAAAAAAGAATGGAAAATAAAAGCTAGTATCTGTAAGAACTAGAGGACTGTGTTTGAAATGAATCCGTAGCTGGGCCAGAGTGTAATAGCAGGCTTACGTGAATGCATATCTGCAAAAATACAGGTGGAGCTTTTGATTTATAAGATGACAAAGAGGCGATGAGGGCCACAAGGGCTCGGCTTCAGATTTGTACCAAAGTTCAATGAAGACCTAGGCTTAAAACATGCAACAACAGTCTGTGGCAAAGTGTAAACCCACAAAGAAAACAAACAGGAAAAGAATACTCCGTCACACTTCAAGGTTGTTTAATTTTGAACGTTAATATATTTGTCTTCTAATCCATAGTGAACTATTCATCCAGCTTTGACACTCCTACAGCCCCGGAAGAGGTGGCACATTAGCAATGCTTTCTCAAAATAAATATTTCTCAAGATAAAATAATAAAACCTCCAAATAAATATATATTTTTAACTTTACACTAAGCAACGTTGGAATTAGAAAATAAATTTTTCATATAAGGTCACTGTACAATTTACATCAGAAGGGATAAGATCTTTCCTTTGTAAATTACATAAAAATGATTGATGTACATTCCAGTGAATGTAAAAACGTCATATGAATGAAAGTTGACTGATTCATATAAATGCGCATTTATCAAGGTGCCTCTCATGGCGGAAAACTTTTCACAGTTGAAGTATTATATATACAAAAATAAAACATCTGTCACTCAGTTTCTAATGTACATACTCCTTTCATTCACTACTTTACATACAGTTAGTAACAGGAGTCTGCTCGTAGAATGTAAGTCGTATTAAATGTTAAAAAAAACAACACAAAACAAGGCTCATCTGATTGGAGTCTCTTAGCAATGACATTGTATCTGGGCACTTGAGTGAAGAGATTATTTTTGAGGACAAAACAGTAGTTGATTATGTCTTTATACCTTAAAAAGTGGAGCACTTTTGGTTTACCTTTCAAGTGGAACTCCTAACGCGGGGGTGAGTGAACACACTTCCAGTCCATTCAGTAGAAACTTTCCCTCAAAAGTTGAGGACTTGAGGCCACTTTTGACAAAACTGGTTGATGTAAAGACTGAAACCCAAGCGCAACAGCATTATTAGATCGTTCTAATACATTTATCGGTTCAGTCAGTGTGGAGTGTGTCCAACTGCCGTGGCCTACGTTGGCTTGCTATCGTCGTGGTAGCGGCGCACGCTATAGTTTTTGCACCGACAGCCAGGTCGCGCGACTCTGTCATAGCAGCTCTGGCACACTGCCACACATCCTTTAGCTGGGAGGTAGCACAGCAGGCAGGGGAAGAGCAAGGAGAGGAAGGAGATGGTGGTCCAGCGGACGCAGCAGCGCGACTGCGAGCATGAGAAAGGCTTGTCCGCGCACGTGTCCTCGTCGTCGCTGGAGCAGTGGTAGAAAAGCCCCTTGATGCAGCAGACGCATGTCCCATATTCCACCACACTGTGCGCCGAGCACACGCACCTCCGTCCGCACGTCCAGCAGGAAGGAAGCAACCGCGGGCGAATGCACTCGGGACACGTACACCGACCGCAGTTCTCACACTTGTTGGAGTGTATGCCTTTAAGTTTCAAAGCTACACTGCCCGGCACTGCTACCAACACCCTGGACTCGCTGTTCAGGGGTTTCAGCTCCTCTGAATTTAGCTCTGAACATTTCGGCTGGATCCTGATTATCTGGTCACCGCTTGTCGGGCTGTTGATGAGCCTGTGGCCTGAAGAAGTGCTCCCCACGCTGGTCCTGATGCTGCTCTGGGAGTCGTCTCTGCTGGACGACGACAGCACACCATCCCTGGAAGAGATGGAGCCATTTGTGCATCCGTGCTGAGTCAGTGAAGTCAGGTTGCTGAGGTCATTAGACCTCTCCTCCTGCTGCTCAGTGGTCCTTGAACCTGGCGTTGTAATGGAGTCGCTCTTCTGCTGCTGTTGCTGCGCACCTGGAGACCTTTGAGCAGCTGTCGGTCCTTCTGTGTACTCATTGCTACTCCCAGTTCTCCTGAGCTGATCCAGAGATAGCACTGGTGGAGAGACCAGCAGCTGCCTGCCGTTCAGCCCAGGATCTGGCGGACCATCAGCGGTCTGCAGAGCGCGAGGTTGCAGCCCCGTTTCGTCATGCGGCGTGCTCGCCGATTCGGCCGATGATGGCGCCTGCCCTCCTCCACCATCGCTGTCGTTCTGACTTCTGGAATCCATCTCGGGACTGAAGGGCCACTCTGGCTGGCAGGGGACACATCTGAAGTCCTGCAAAAGATACAGATAATTTATACCCACATGAGACAAGCCATGCAAATGAAGCCATGCAAATTCTCACATATCTGTTAGAGCAGTGCTATGGAAATGAGACAAACGCATAAATCGGAGAGATAGACCTGTTGTAACATCACGAGCCCACAAGGCCGCAGCTGTTTGGCCCTTCAGATTTAGACTTACTTGTGAGGGAGTCTCTGGAGTTGCAGCTACAGAAGGTCTTTGTGTATATCAAAAAAAACAAAAAAAAAAAAACAAGGGAAGTTTGTTTGCTTGAGTCCGCACCAACCTCCACAGCCAAGCTTTATGTTTGAGGCCATACCCCTCCTGAAATGCGATGCTTTCTCTCTTCGTGAACACATGACAAAATGATGGCTCAACATTACGCAACAGAAGATGTCACCGGCAGACTGTTAGGACTCATGACATTGCACACAAAGAGCAAAATCCTTATCAGACCTCCATTACGTCTTTACTTCCTGTTGTCTTTGTGCTGTCATACTCACAAAGTACTAAGGAAGACGAAACTGGTTGCCCCACCCCCCACCCCAAATAATCATCATTTGCCACAGAAAAATCTGCAACACCCAACTTCTAGATAATATGCATCTTAAGAGACTGGAAAATAATTGTGGTGTGCACTGTACCGTCTAGTCTGTGTGGTTATTATATATATTTTGGGGTCCAGCTCAAGCAAAACAAACAACCTGAGTTAAATGGGGTCAATGTTTCCATTCTTAAAGACTGCTGGCAAATCCTGGAGATCAAAGTTCAGCTCGTTCACATGGTTTTATCAAGCGTTAAGGGAATGTGGGACACCACAGAAGAGACTGATACGGGTCAAAGCCGTAGCAATGGAAAGTTTAAAATCAGCAAAGAAGCAGAATGCTAGTGTAGGTAGCTATTTGGAGTCTCCACACTTTATTGTACTGGTCTGTCTTAGCTGCACGTTTAAGTGTTCTCTAACATGCATGAAACTGACAGTAGCACCCTCAGTTCTCCCTCCTGAAGAGACTGAGTACTCCCCCCGTTCTTCAATGACAATACATGAAGGGCTTTTGTTTGTTGCATGACACACAGCCAGCAGCAACCCCCCACCCCCCCGTCTGACATTGTTAACACTGCTGAGAGGAAGATAAAAGTTTGAAGCCTGTGTTGAGTGCGAGGGCCGCGACGTGGTAGGTGATTGGCCCGGGTTTGGCAGGAGGAGGAAGCGTCTCTGAGAGCATCCACGAGGGTTCTCGTGGATTTGAGGGCTTCTTCAGAGGGCTCGAAGGCAACACTTTGGGTTTTTAGCCTGTCAGAGCCCCCCCCCTCTCCATCGTCCACTCAAGAGGGCTGGAGAGCAGGCCACAGTGGGTGGCAGGCAGAGAGCATCACTTTGAAAGATGACAAGTTGGATGCATGTATTTCCATTTTGTGTGGGGAGTTTTAAAAATACACATTAAATTAAAAAAAAAAAAGTGTCATAAATGTTACAAGCAGTGAAGCGTGAGTAGGCTATATGAGCCCTCTTACACACACACACACATGCAAGACAGCTTGGATATGTCTAATTTATTATAAAGACATCAGTGAGGTCAAAGTGAGTTTACTAAGTCGTTGGCTTTGGTCAAACTAAATTCAGTATATATACCTTAATATTTAATAATAATAAAAAAAAAAACAATAATAATGACAATAAATCACCCATGGCCCAAAAAATAAATTTAAACAGTTGGAACAATAACATCGTTATTACCTAAAGTAAATCAAAAAGGAATTGTTGAGACTTTGTAACTTAAAAAAAAAAAGTTTTTAAAAATAAATAGCCCATAATTTTTTTTAAATAAATAAATATATATATGTGTATGTGTATATATCTCTATATATATATATATATATATATATTTCCAC
>JBAMYA010000012.1:6384053-6430076 GCA_037176975.1 Arrhamphus sclerolepis
TGTAAATAAAGAAATATATATATGTGTATGTGTATATATATATATATATATATATATATATATATATTTAAATGAATGCGTATGTTACAAAAGGTCACACTCACCGTGCTTTCGGCACTTTAGCTCCCGTTTAGGTGAAAATAAGTCCAAGTTAAGTGCGTTTATTTCCTACTCCAACAGTTCAGTCGGGAAAGCCGTCGATAAAATCCATTTAGAAAGTTTCCAACCGCAATATACATTGTAATGGAAAGCGGCGGTGAGGCGTAAATCCCATGTTTTTCTTTCTTTCTTTCTTTTTGGCGCAAGAGCACGAGGCGTTAAAGCACGCGAAAACTCTGAATCATTCACCGTCTCAAAGTAAAACTGTGCTCCGGTCTGGCTGGAAACGAGGAGAGGAAGAAAACGAGACAAAAAACAAAAACTCCAGCTCACGAGCAACTTCTCATTCGCTTGCGTGTTTATCCGACACACTCCGACGGGCTGCAAGTACTTTTTTCGCGTGTGTTGTTTTCTTTTTTTCTCTCTTTCTTTCCGGAGAGGAGGTCGGGATTTGGGCTGTACATGGCGTCAAGCTGAAGGGGAGAACAGAGTGCTTGTTGTTGCAGCGGATATCTCGCATCCGGTGCTCAGCCATTGGCTGCTGAAGAGCAGCCATTCACACCCAGTCTGATCAATTATACCGCCGCTGGTCAACTGCTGTGGAAATATGAGCGCAGGCCGCTGACCCACTTTACAGAAACACCACTTTACACGTAACCCCCCCAATAAAATAAAGAAAAAAAAAAGTGGGGTTGCAAAGGACTCTCACAGCTCACTTGCAAGGCTGTAGTTATGCCTTTGACCTAAAGTGGAAATGTTGCAATAGGTAGAGGGTTTTCTGTGGTCTTTGCATTTACGTAGGTGGGAAAGGTTCGTTTCCTGTCAGAGACTGATTCTCAGAACAAAAAGCTGGCAGCTGAAAATGTGTGAGATGTTCAGATTCGCAGGATTCTGTGACATCACAGACCTGTAAAAGTGTGGGTCGCTCTACTGAATCGGTGCCATGTTAAAAAAACAAAAAACTTTTTATTCAAAACTGAATGGTGAACATCTTTAACTATTTAAAGTCTATTTTCAGCAATCTCAGGCTACTTTATTTCATGTTTTTACAAGATGTCCAGGCAGAAGATATTTGCATTTTTTTTTCACCAGCTAGCTAAACTCAGATTTTTTTCTATGCTTTTTACAATGGCATGTATGGAAGCACATTGTATTCACCAAAGAAAAAATAGATACCTCATCTCATAATTACGACATCCGGATCTCGTAATTATGAGAAAAGATCTAGTAATTACGAGAAAAAAGATCTCCAAATACAGGATCTTGTAAATATGATTAAAGATCTTATTTCATAAAGTTTATTTGCAGTTCTATATTTTTAGAGTATTTATAATCACTGTTGCCATGCCAACCTAGATATTCCTTCCTGCTTCTGATCGGATATCATATGATCACATACGCAAATACGGTGATGATGTAATCTAGCGACAGCCAATAGTTACTTTTCTTGCTGAGGCGCTGGCAACAATGGCGCCAGAGACCAAGTTTCGAGCGGGCAGTAAAACGGCAGTCACAGGCCCACAGGACTGAACACGGGCTTTTGAGCAGGTGTCGGACAGTTCTTTGGGACGCCACCAAGCCAGCCTGGGTGCATTTCAGACGCATTCATTTATAGCCATGAAACATCCCATACTGGTTTAATTGTTCCTGCAGGTAGAGAGCAACTTCCAGCAGGTCGGAATGAGCTTTTCGCCGGAACAACCCCAAATACTTAAGATACCTGTGCAATGTTGACATACTAATCTTAATGCCATCCACATTAAATAAACTCAATGTTTCCCAGTGTCTCATCTAACAGGAAATCAAAGCAAATCAAATCTGATAGCGCAGTCATTGTTTTCCGCTTGTGAAGGCTGTCTGCGATGACTGTCCTTAGCTTTTCTCGTAATTGTGAGATCTTTTCTCATAATTTTGAGATCTTTTTTTCATGTAATTACGGGATTTTTTTCTCATAATTCCGAGGTCTTTTCTCATAATTACGAGATCCGGATGTCGTAATTATGAGATAAGGTGTCTTTTTTTTTTTTTTTTCTTCGGTGAATGCTATGCGCTTCCGTACATATGAGTCGCAAGACTGGGAGTTTTTTTTTTTTTTAAAGCATAGTATTAACAAATGCCTTAAATACACGACGGTCAAAAGTTTTACAACAACATCATTTTTTTTCCCCACTTTTTTTAATCTTTTTAAACAACTGAAGTTAATAAAAAAAAAAGAAATCATGGAATCAAATTATAAACCAACTTCTGACTCAAAGCAGCCCGCTGAACACACTCATGGCACTTCTCAGTAGCTCGTATGATACAGAAATATACATTATTTTTCTGTTTTAAGTTGTTACCCTCTGGAAGTTCTGTAGTTACCTTTATACCCTTTGAGCTATTCATTAGATTTAAAAATAAATAAATAATACACTGGAAGAATTAGGGTATTCTCAAATTTGTGTGTAGTCTATAGTGATATAAGATTCATGCTAATAACTTAAGGATACTAATCACATTCTATATATATTTCTTAAATAAACAACATGAAAAATGTATTACTTAATTTGTTCTACTTATGTGGTAACAGCACAGTAAGTTAACATTGACCTTGTTAGCTGTTGTTTCAAAATCATAAAGTATAACGACAACTAAAAGGGAGAACTTACTTTTGGCCTCTCCATGACCTTCAGAAGATAGAAATGATGCAACTTCTTGTGAAACGTGAGTTAAGGAACGTTCTAACTTTCAGGCGTTATGGTAACAGCACTGAGTGAAAACCTAGGGATCTGACTAAAGTGTGCACTTTAAGAAAAAATAGATAATGATTTTTCTTATGGATTAATATATACAGAGCACATATAATATATGGAATCACACAACAATGCAAAAAAATATGAATTTTGAAGGATTTTAATGATTACTTTTTGCATTAAAGTGTTGCATTTGAAAGTGGGGTTGGGTATCAAATGCTATTATTTGGTAATTAAGGTTTTTTAATAAATATTTTAAAAAATCTAATTGAAATTTGCAGCTTACTTTGCTTAATAAAAAAAGTATTGTACCGTAAATTTTCATGCATATTTATAAATATAATGTTCTGGAGACAAAAATGGATCCCATTCAGTAGAAGGACATATGGCCAGTGTGCCAATTTTTATCACCAGTGAACTTCACATCACGCTGTACTTGACATATCTCTGAAGTGAGTAACACAAAGTTGTAAATGTGAATTTCAAAAGATGCCGACGAAGGTGAAAGATACTGAAACAGCATCTGACAGGAGTGCTGAATGAGGACTAGAAGAGCTCTACTGGGACCCCACATGGTTTGGCCTGGCACTCATGGGGTTGCAGCCAGGGAAGCATACCAGCGTCAGTCCTCAATTGACCGTGGATTCATGCAGACCTCTTGGAAGGACCCTGAAATGATTCACAGTGGCTCCCAGCTCCTTTAGCCAAGCCACACAACGAAAGAGCTGCTGCTGCTGAACATTCTTAGTGGGACCTCCTGTTATAAACGCTGTTTCTGTGGCAACATAATTCAGTCAACAAATGGTTAGCAGAAACTGCCCACAGTTTAAGTTTCATCCTTGTACTCCAGGCCAACTCTCCGCCAGTTGCAGCTGTATGTTAATACAATTAACAGCACAACAAACCATATTCTCTATAAAACATGTCTGACTAAACACTGTCGGGTCTTTTGCTCACAGCGCAGAAGCTTTGATCAGAAGTCAAGAAAGCGCCCAAAAGTAAAGTAATGACAGCTAGTCCTTGGCTATACCTGCCGGTAATCCAAAGATTACAACTATGCTACTTTAAATTTTACCTGGTGTGATACAAGAAAAGTAATCACTCTTGCAATTTTCATGGATGTAAAAAACAGACAAATGTTTTTCTTTTTAAACGAGAGAGTAAATATTTATTTCTGCTACATAGTTGGGTATTTTTACATGGGAGTCAGTGGAGATTGACTCATTTATGGAACCAGCCCCTAGTGGTCAGTCAAGAAACTGCATCTTTTCTTAGTTAAGCGTAGGATTTGGTATGTTAGACTTGTGCCAAAAGGGGATACAGAACATGCCCTCTGGTTTCAGTGTGAGGAAGTGAAGATCTATAAAAATGGGTTGACTTGTTGCTAATTCTGATGTTGCGAAACTCCTTGCTGTCATGGTGGAGAAACTTCTCGTAACAGCCTATACAAGCAAAAATGGTCGAGCAGCTGAGATCCATTTGTTTTAAAAATAAACAAACAAAATACTGCTTGTTATTTGTTCTGTTCCAGCTAGCATTGAATACATTCGCTCCAAAATCCATTGCATGAGTTAAAAATTTTAAATGAACACGAGGCAAATCATGCTCTGGAGAACACTGGAAACACGAGATTTGCAGCTACGTCAGAGATGACGTAGGAATTAATGGACTTATAGAAGCTCCACTAAAATCATATTAATATTGATAAACTAAATGTAATTACATTTACATGGTTCGGTAATATTTCTATTTTATGCAACTGTGCATTGTTATCAGTTCTACAACAAAACAAAACAGGGAATGCAACCAAACAGTTACCTTTGCAACTGCATGGCAGCTAAAGATAGTTTAAATGTTTTCCTTCTATGCTCAGAATGTAGCTCTCATACAAAATGTTGTGTTTTCCGGATTGCAGACATTTGGGGCTTAATTTGGGCGATTTTATGGAAACTGCAAGTTCTGTATTGGCCAGATGTGGCCCAGACATCATGAGTTGGTTTTTAAACTAAAAGTTCAAATAGCTAATGCGTTTTTGCAAACTGTGCTACATTTGGGACTTATGGACCTGTTACGGCACTAGCAAGTACTATGTGGGCTGAACATATGCCACAGTTGATGAAAGGGGCCAAACATGGGTTTTAGTTAATGCTGTATGAGTCAAATGTGGCCTAGGTGGGGCTCAAAGGTCCAAAGAAAATGGAAATATGAAGCAGATATGTGGCCGACTCCAGGGAGCTACGTTCCCTTTGAGTCAAAGCCAAACGTAGGCCAAAAGAAATGCAGAAGGCTTAACAGGTAACGTTGTGCTCACATGTTAATTTACAAATACAGTCTTAGTAACATCTTAACTAATGAGTTTAACTTATTATTTTCCAAGGGATCCTTCTGTGCTTTTACTAGTTAAACAAATCCAAAGAAAGCTTCAATGAACCAGAGAAGTAGCTTCCCCAGTATGTGCTCATGTATATTGAGCTACCTTTAACTTTGCAGGACAGTGAGGTAATCGCACATAACAACCAGAGGAACTTTTCTATTTATGTTTTTAGGTTCCTTGCCAGGTTGCTGTAGATCTCAAGATAAAAAGTAATCAATCAGAATGGAAACAACAAATTAGCAAACCAATAATATGTGCTTCCCCTCAGCTGTTGTAAATAATAATAATTGTGGAGCAGCGCCCCTGTGTGGACATAATTGGACACTGCAGACCACTATAATCAGTGAGTGGATAGATGAAGACAACCCATCATTCTACATGCAGCTCAGCCCTTTAAGAAGCAGCTAAGTGTGTATTTCATGAACAGAAATACAAAATAGAGAACATGGAACCCTTAGTGGACCAGCAAAAAGAAGAAAAAAAAACCATCAGAGAAAATTATGTTTGGTGGAACATCCTCTCATTTCATTTTCTACTTCAGGAAGAGAGAGTTTGATCAATCCCAGATGTAATAATTATGAAGTTGTGAGTGCCGCACTCCTGGAAGAGGTCACTTTAATCAGCTCAGAGTATGAATTGGCAAATTAACTTAGATCTGGGCCAAAAGGCTTTTCAGACTTTTACTTGTGTCATTCGTTTGCCTTTAAAGGGGATGCTGCTTTTCCCTTATAAAAAAGCAGCTTTAAAAATATATCCTTCATACGTTTGACAATTGTAACCAGCATTTTCTGATCTATCCAACCTTCAATTTGGTCTATAAGACAACGAAAGGTATCATGAGATCAGAACCTTTTTTTCCCCCTCTGGTTTTTGTAAATGTCATGAAAAGGAAAATGACAATTATCCTCTTTTCATGTAGCTGCTTTGACAACTTCTTGCCATTAGATGTCACTTTTTGACATACACATGGTAAACAATCAGCAAAGGGAAACAACATAATGATTGTTTGGTGTAGGTCAGGTCTGCGCAGAATCACTCACCAGTGACTGGTACATACTGAATGTCAGTCAGATGTGCATCCAACTTCATCCTGACTTGCTTTGACATCTCCATCACATACTGTTAAGGTCAAAATCTTTCCAAAGTCGAACAAAACGGTTAACTTTTCCGCGTAAGTTACTGTAACCCACAGTGTGTATAGTTAATATGGTTCCAAAAAGACAAATACAAATCTCCATTCAGCTAAATTAAGATATTTTACTGATGGTATTAATTCTCAATAGGACTGAGATGTGGCCTCTGAGAGGGCCACTCCTGGACCTTTAAAACATTTTGGGTCATTGTTTTGTTTTGTTGGAAAAGCCAGCAATAATCTTGGCCTAGACTTGTAGATTTCCTCAGAAAATCAACACATTCCTCTTTTCTCATCTCATGTTGTGTGAGCAAAATGACCCACAGACCATCATGCTCCCACCACCATGTTTCACTGTGGGAGCTTCTTTTCTGGCTTTTCAGGATTCTCCCTTCCATCACCAAGCAGAAGCAACATTTTTGTTCATCAGACACATCTCCGTGTTTCAGATGTTCAGGGGGCAAACTGCCTGCTACGATGATATTGTGAGATCAGAGTGGTAGCAGGTTTCGGGATGCCAGGAACTACATTTATTCCCCACCAACTGCACGGCATCACTAAATGATGGGATATGATGACTGACTGGCAGGCATATGTAGAACTCTAGACTTCAAAAAGGATTGTTCCCACTCAAAAAGGTCGCAATCGCTCCATTCACGTGGACGGACTCCCATAGAGGTGCTAATTGAAATGATAAAGCAGCACAAATATACAGTTTTGGCATAAATAGCAGTTTTACCTGTGGACTAACATAGTAATAAAGTGATGTCTGCAGCAGATGATCATGTTCCCTCCTGTTCTTGGCTTTCCAGGATTCATTTTCCCCTCAATTTAGCAATTTCCAATCTGGACTCTTGTGAATTTCAACGTTCATGAGGTCTCAATTCACTTTACTTGCATACCACCAATTTACAGTGGGAAAAAAAAAAGAAATCAAACAAGGTTAGTTTAAGGGGTGACATCAGATTTTTAGAGTTGAAATGAATGCAGAAGTAATAAAAATAGCATTTCCACGAATTACCCCTAGGTTCAGGCTTCAAAAGCCAAAAGTCAGTCTTCATTGACCCACATGTTGAAATATTTAACTTTGCAGCAAAAACAAACCCAGCCTGGTTCAAAACGTTTTTGTCTCAATAGTAGATTTAGTCTTTCTCAAGGCAGCTCCCTCTGACCTTCTCAGTACTTCTTTATGAACATCCTCCAAGCAAATATTGCTGCTGTAGTACTCTTTTTTTTTTGGCATGAAACCATATTGCTGTTCACAAATGCTCACTTTTGTCCTTAGTGTAGCTTCCACTACTCTTTCCCATAACTTCATCGTATGGCTCATCAACTTTATTTCTTTGTAGTTGCCACAACTCTGCACATCTCCATTGTACTTAAAAATAGGCACCAGCACACTTCCACATAATACAATACAGTCAATACAGTAATGGGCTAAAAGTGACCCAAGTAAACTAATAAATCACAACCTCCTGTCTTAAGCATGTATGTGATGGTAAGTGGGAAGGAGAAGACCTTACTTTTCAATAGCAAGAACGGCAGAACCAGGGGTACATTTGCAGTGACTGGTTGATATAGGGAAAGACTACAGAGATGTCAGTGAACACAAAAACATAAACCTAGGGATACCGGTCATAGAAAAGGGGGGAAAAAAGAGGAAACATCTGTGGTGCTACTGAGGAAAGCATCCTCAGCAGATTCAGTGCTGCTGATGAGCTGCACAGCCATGTGTTAAGTATGCATGAAGGGTGAAGATTTAGTGTGACGAATACTTTTCCTCTCACACTACTACTAGTTGATTATGTGGACATCTGGATTTATTTTCAAACTGAGCAAACATCCTTCATTTACCTTCTTATTTAAAGAAAACCATCGCCAATCTGATTTGTTGTTCCTGAAGGAGTGTGAGTCTAAAACTAAGGGCATTTATTGGGTACATCCAAGGTCTCCTAAAATCTGTTCAGGGATAAAGGAACCTTTTAGCATTTGCAGTTAAATACTGGGATGTGCGGAAAGGTTATGAACATTTACAATGCTGTCTTGTAGCCTGTAAATTAACAGTATGCTAATTGACATTGTTTCACCCAGGAGGGTTTTGACAAACCCTCAAAATAAAAGATCACTTAGTTTAATTTAGCTTGTGGAGGCCATAAAATACGTCACATATACTCAGTCCGCTGAATCAAACATGATGCCTATTTACTGCGATGCCAGCAGGGTCTGCAACTGGAGTATTAATGAGGGCAGAGTTACAGCAGCTCCAAAGGTCTTTGCCATACAGAACAAGCTATGGCCTTTTCTTTCCTCTCACAGAATACCTGAAGAGTGACTTCGACTCCCACTGAGCCTGGCAAAATACCAGCACATACAAAAAAGGAGAAAATTCAAATGGAATCCAAAACCTGCTACTGCAGGAGGTGAACTGTTTCTTGATTTTCAAGCAGGCACTGCAAATTGTTTGAAATAGCTTTGTAAAAGAACCGTTCACATCGCCTCTCTCCCCTTGCTGGCACACAGATGGAGCTCGAGGTGAGCTTGTAGCCTGATGATAGGGTCATTATAGCTGCTGGGTTTAGCACTTTTACCCAGAAAGGTATCCCATGGACAGATCTCATACCTACAAATATTACTCCATATTAATGAATGCTCATTTTCATTATTTGAAGCTGCCCGTTGACTCAGTAATGAAATTACTCAAGCATAAAATGTTATTTTGGAGCTCACAGTTTTAAGAAAAGCTTGTGAAAATCAAAGCCTACAATACTTGTGATTGATCTCACCTGATTTTGGAAGTTGGCTTTGTTTCAGCTCTCCTTATTTAACAATAACATTACTGCAACAATTGTACCAACATTGTACAAGACATGCATGAAAATTCAGGTAGAGAAAGTAGTGCTTCACCAACAGTGATGGCGGTCACCTTGACTGGAGATCGCATCGAGGATCTTCTTAATCCAACCAACATGTCTTCCACAGAGGCAGCAGGGCTCCAGGGGTGGATAAGATCTGCCCTGAGTTCCTCAAGGTTCTGGATGTTGTGGGACTGTCTTGGTTGACACGTCTCCAACATTTCGTAGACATTGGGGCAGCACCTCTGGACTGGCAGACAGAGGTGGTGGTTCCCCTCTTTGAGACTGGAGAGGATTGGGGGAATCACACTCCTCAGCCTCCCCTGGTAAGGCTATATAGGGGCACTGGAGAAGAGTCCAGTCCATAGTCAAAATTCAGATTGAGGAGGAGTAATGTGTACTCCGTCCTGGCCATGGAACTCTGGACCAGCTCTACATCCTTGCTACTGTTCTGGAGGTAGCATGGGAGCTTGCCCAACCAGTTCGCATGACCCTGCAAACATGGCCTGGAAGGTTTTGGAGGCGACGTGAAGCAGGCTAAAGTCTATCTTCACTTCTGTTTGAAGACTGCTGACCAGGGGGCTAAACAGAGGACACCAGCTGGACTGTTTCTACTCATCGGCTTCTGCCTCTTGCAGCACCTGCTCTTCCAGTTGAGCAGATTTCACTTTGGATCATTTCAGGATTCGACCCAGTTGTCTAACTGGACTACAAGCTAACAACTTTCGAAAACAAATGCTGCCAGAGTTCAAATGAGAAGCAGCCAAAGTCCACTGGGACCCAAAGTCACTCAGCTTGCAAGGCTTCCCTGTCTGGGCCGAGCTCGGTCTGGGTCAGGCTGACTGACTGATGGTCCCAGCAGAGTTCCTTGTTTCAGTTCTGGCACCAGTTGCTTTGATTGTTGAGTGCCAGTGATATGAGAGCAGATGTAATCAGAATGAAAGTGACTTACCCTGATTATTTTTTCTAAAATGTGCCAAATATTTACAAGGTAATTTAATTATGTGCTTAACCATTTGCCATCATTTCACCATAAAGTAAATGCATTTCAAATATTATTTTGTATTTTATACACTTTTTTGGTGACACACATGCTCAGTTTCATTGTTTCCATAGTGCCATCCAGAAGTATAAGTCATAAAACTTTTTTTTCTTTTAATAATTAGGATAGACTAGACTAGACTTTATTTTATAATGCTATTGAATCTGATGAAACTGTATTGCTTATTTACTATTTTCTTCATATTCTACATGTCCCAGTAGTCATTTTTCACGCTGTTAGAATGCGTTTAATCAAAAAGCCCTACAGTTCCATAAAAGTCATTTACAGGAAGTGATATAATTTGTTTTGGGTGGGAATTCGACTGTGGAAACTGAGATTAGCTTCAACTGGATCTTAAACATGTTACACCTGTTTGGGTCACTCTTAAAGTTCCACCCTGTTAAGATAAATTATGTGAATGTTATTTCAGGGCAATAAAAAAACAAAACATTTAATTATTAAAGATGTGTTAATCTATTGAATCTTAATCTAACTTAATGTTGATCACTTAAAGAGCTACAGCTAGATTAGCTTAAGAAATTCCACCCTTTCAGGTTCCACCCTGTAAGGTCTACGAACCTAACAGGGTGGGAATACCAAAGAGAGAGCAATAATTATTATTGTTTTCTTTAATGAATAACATGATTAACTTAATTTATATATACATATGAATGTGTGTGTGTGTGTGTGTGTGTGTGTGTGTGGAGGACGTACTGAGGTTTAGTACTTAAGTAAAAGTACAAATACCCTGCAAAAAATATACTCAAGTAAAAGCAGAAGTACCACATCAACAATTTTATTTAAGTAAAAGTACTAACTTTTAAATTTATTTTAAAGTATTTTCAAAAGTAAAATTAAAATTCTGTGAAGCTACGTTATCTACTTGGTATTACCCATTAATTGACCATCAAGTTAAACCAATTAAGTCATGAAACATGTTATATCTTTCTATCATTTATTCACTTGTAAAACTATTCATTGTTATTCATTGTGGTCTGTTAAGATGAGTAAAGGGAAAATGCAACAGTAACCCAAGACTAGTGGGTGGGAGAGGGAAGGCAGCTCTCTGATGAACGTTGCATCACCCACCAATGGCATGAAGCTTACCCTTGGCTGCAGGAAAAACAAATATAGACTACTTGTAAAACTAGTCAACAATGAAAATCCTTGAAAGGAAAATTTGGCCATTGACCTCAGTGACTCTCTCAAGAACATGCTAGCATAAGAGCCATTCAGAGCCCTGATCAACTGCATTAGCAGAGTTGCTTTTTTATACTGAGAGAGTTGGGATTTGTTTAACCTAGACTGCAAATATAAATGTAATCTTTATTGTTAGCAGAAAAGAAAAAAAGTTTCAATAAACATTCACTAAATACAAAAGTTGAATATGAAAGTATGCAAAGCAGACCCAGGGAGGAGAGCAGAAAGAAAGAGAGAAAAATGGCAGCAGGACATGGAGACAGGGGAAAAAGATAAGAATTGCAGACCTTAGCGAGATAAGCGTGCCCAAGGAAAGACATCAGTTGGTATGGTGACGAACAGGTAGGTTGCCTGACAGACGAGCCAAAAGCCCTCAATAAAAGATATCATGGAAGTTAACTGAAGAGCAGATGTTATGTTAATGTCCATTACCCATCACCCCCACCGCCTCATGTGACGGTTTGTGTTGGTTAATGAAGCCAATGGTCTTTGTTCATGTTTGATGTTGTGTGCTACATTCTTGTATTTAGTAACTGATTGCATGTTACATGTTGTGTGTTACTGATTTTTCATGTTTCTTCATTCTAATGTGCCTGTTTCACACATTTTAATGAGCAAATCAAGTAAAGATAAACAGTAGAAGTCAAGAAAAATTAATTAGATTTTGAAATTGGAAACACTCATTTTCCACCCTGTTACGTTCCATTCCACTCCGCTAGGAAAAATGTTTAAAAAAATAATAACTTAAAGAATCAGTAAGTGTTGTGAAAATTGTTGTGCCATTTTGGGAAGTCAGGAACATTAAATGCACATGCATGTATATGTTTTTAAAATTGCCAATATTTTCTATGCTGTTAGTAAAAATGGGTAAAAAAAATAATAGCATTTTTGTATAATATAGATATATACTATTTGTAACTAAATGACCTGTGACAGTTTCAAGAATAAAACATATGGTAACAAAAGGGACATATTCTTTCTCAGAAAAAGACATTATTGATCAATATTTAATGTTTAACTATTTGCGGTCTATGTGTAAATGTCCCCAACAGGGTAGAACATATTCAGAGACGATATTTAAGAAAACTGTCTGTAATTGTTATTTTATCCTTGACCATTATACATTTCTTATAGTTAAACATGTCAGTGTTGAAAGAAAATATTAAAAATATAAAACATAAGTAATTTTCTTCTTCAAAAGTTATGAAGCCAAAATGTTGCCTAAAATAAAAAATAATCACTCATGAAGTAATATTAATTAGTATTACAAGCTAGCATAATCAAAGCCAGCCAAACTAAAATAGCCTGTGATTGACACAAGTTGGCCTGGTTGGCTAGATACTGCTCACTGAATAACAAAGAACATTTCTTTGGCTGTTCACTGGCTTGTGGTTTTTCAATTTGAAGTGAGAGCTCTGATATTGGCTGGCTGTTACTGGGCAGATGATTGCCTACAGCTACAGAATAAAATCTGACACATTCAGATCAAGAGGATGTTAGATTGCAGCTGAATTGGAAAGAATGACCTGCTTAAGATGAACTGGCTTCCTCATTGTCATTACCTTACATGTCACAGCTCAAATTTATATTACTTCCTAAGTTGTTACCCTCCTGTAACTTTGAGCACTTAATGATTAAAGTGCCTATTTCTTCTACAAGTCCCAGTTTGCACAGGCTGTCAGCCTTGATATCCATTACTCTGTCTTCAGAATTTTATTTCGTGTGGTAAACTTAGCAGCACAGCACAATGGCGTCCTTTCAATAATGAATCTCTTCCAACTCTTGTTGACTTCACTTTGCTATTTTATTACGATAGAGAGAAGCCGGTCGCCGCCCTATCTCTTACTTTTTAAATGCACTATATAGTAACACGCATCAACACCTTATTTGAGTGGGCGGAGGGAGGACCCCCGTTCTCTGTTTGCCATTTGGGTTTGGGGGTGGAGGTCTGGGCTGTGGGTGGGCTTTGGGCCTTTGGGGGCGGTTGGGGGTGAGGCTGGTGCTGTGGTTCTCCAGGGGTCGTTCGGATGTTTGAGTGTCGGTTCCTGGTTGCAACAGCCAGCTTTGGTTGGGGTGGCTGCCAGGTTTCAGCAGGTGGTTGGCTGGGGGGGTTTGTATGGCCGTTGGTGGTGTTTGGTTGTGGTCGGAGGTTTGGTTTTGCTTTGACGGGGGGCTGGGTGGTTGGCCTGGTGTGGCATTCACGGTGGGGGTGGTCCTGTCCTGGTGTTGGGTCGGGGGTTTGGTGTGGTTGCTTGTTTCGGTGGCGTCTGCTGGGTTGCATTTGTGTACGGGGCTCGGGGTGGTGTCGTGCGGGGCAGTTGCCTTGTTGCTCGGGCACGGTGTGTGGTTGGGAGAGGGAGGCGCCTTGGGTGGGGGCTGTGAGCGGAGCTCGTGTTTGTGCGTTCTCATTGGATTTTCGAGGTCGGAGCTCTCCTGCGTCGGTGCCCCCCTGTGGATGGGAGACTCATGGCATCTGTGTTTGGTGTTTGTGTGCTGGTTGGGGGTGGCCCTGGAGGGGAGCCCGTGTCAGGGCCTGTGGGGGTTCCACAGAGTTGAGACTGGAGCTCACTGGGAAGTTTGGACTATTTCGCCGTGGGGCTTCTCTGGCTGGCTCATTGGGGCCACATGGACTCTTTCTGGCTCCGTCTCTGGATGGGGTTGGTGCCGGCATCTGGGCTCAGTCTGCTCTTTTCCACCCTAGAACAAAGGGAACCTGGGTGTATAGGGTGTGCATGGAGAGTGTGAGTGGGTGTAGGACGTCCATCTTTGTGTGTGTTTATGTTGGACGAGTGGGTGTGGAAAAACAAACAAAAAAACAAAAAATGTGGACAATATTAAGTACTCCTGTGATTCCTCAATAATGTTGAACAGTGGCTTCCTGTATGAATTTATCTGTACCTCACTTCATTGTGGAAGGGTTTTCTTTCCCATGATTTCTTTAGACAGAAGAAGTGGCTTTGAATAGTGACATCATGTGTTGCTGAACTAAATTTTGTGTCTTTTGCATCATGTTACAAGCATTGGTCCTGGCAGAAGTTGAGAGAGGTTAAACTTGTCAGGCCTAAACACAAGTGTCAGTCAATCGAATTGGGGATACGCACCTGGTGGTATCCAGTTAAATTGTACACAGGGACAGGACTCTGACCACTTTTTACATTTTAGTTAAGTTTAATTCCACTGCATGCAAAATAGTCAGACAATAAGCAACTATATTTGATAGTGTTAGTGATTTATTCATTAATAGTATTGAAATGAGGAAGGTAAGTTGTATAAGTTTATTGGAATGTGTTTATTGAATTACAATGTTAATTTACAGTTTACAATACAATTATTCTGCAATTGCATGAAACTGAATTAACTATTTGTATGACAGGAACTTTAGCTGTAAGAGAGACACCTTGTCTCCCCCGAGTTGACGCCTGTAACCTTAATTACCATTTTCTTTTGTCTGGTTATCGAAACATCATATTTATTTTTTTCGACCACGCATTTCAATGACATCCTGCTTTCAAGAAATACCTAAATCTGAACCATCAACAGTTTTTTACTCCCTTTTCTGAAGATTTTTGCAAATCTTTCCATATGTTTGCGGTTCACTTTTTCCCCAAGTGGATGATATTTATTCTGTTTTTGCATGTTTCAGCAATTTTATGGGATATTAATGCCAGCATATAGGTGCCTTTTTCTTTTCTTTGAAAACTAATGACAGCTGAGATCAACCTAAGAGTTAATGGGCCTCTAATAATGACAGCTACCGGTATTTACTGGTCTCCTTTGGATTCCATATTTGCTTCCATTTTGAAAAACTAATGTCATTAAAAAGACCCTCAGTGGTCCCTGTTTGTCAATTAACCATGTACAAAATTAAAATGTGATAAATTTATGGAAATGTATTTAAATTTATTTGATTTGTTGTTCCTGCTTAATGTCTATCATGTTTAAATTCTCATCCAGAGTGATGACCTAACGGGACTCTAACGTCCCATGTCTCCTCTAAAGACCATCATAGTTCCGGAAGCTACCTTCAAAATGCAAATACATAAATAAATAAATGAATAAGTAAATGATCACACATGCCTCTTTTTTTTTTTTTACTTGTACTGTGGACACCTGCACGTCTTTGCTGAGACGTACGTACGGATGTTCATTCCCACTGATGGAAAACAATGCTGTTTGTTATTACCCGTATGAAACAGATTACTTCAGTGTTTAAAAAACTAATCAGTTTTGAAAAAAGACTTCTGTGCTCTGAGAAACGTACCAGATTTTCAACTAGGGTGTGGAAACCTGAGCTGCATTCACTGTGTGGAAAAACACTGTGCCTCTGAGTGTGTGGAGTTTTGTTTTCATTCAACGAAAAGAAAAGAAGCTGCGTATTCGCCTGGCACATTTCAGGAGCCCGGACATAATTCCTCCGAAACCTCTCAATTGAGAGCAGAGCGAACTTGATGGTACCAGCTGTACTGAGAAAAAGAACAAACTAAGTGCCAGAGACTGATAAAACTTGCCACAGATAGTGCAGATGCTCTGTCTGATACTGAAATACTCTCTGATCCTTCATCCGGGGCTTCTGCGGTTTTGTGCCAGAGCAAAATTCAAGTCCAAGTTTTTATCTCTTGATGAAATGATAGAAATGGTTGGAGTCATGATCGTTGCAGGAGGTGTAGAGAAGCAAAAAGGGAAGAAAATGATGGGATTTTGGTTATCCAGCTGGGGTCACTGTTGTGATATGTTAAATTAATATCTGTGTGTGGGAGTGTTATCATGTCTGGCCTTCTATTACAACAAGAGACACTGGTGAAGTGGGATGAAAATTGAAAGAATAGACTTCATTAAGGAGGAACCTCAATTGTTGCAACATTCAAGGAAACCTATAATGCAAATTATTATAAGTTTTTCTACAGTTTTAGAAAAAGCAGAGCCTCATATGATGTTAAGTGCTGCTCCAACACCAATATGAAGCTTCCCTTTATAGACTACAAATTGTAGACTACAGTGACTAGAGAACTTTAAAGCTTATTTGCTAAGTTTAAACCATTTCTCAATAGAATAATTTAATCAATGTACTGTAAAATATGTTGTTGTTGTTTTTTAGGGTGTCTGTTGTCATCTGCCGGGGACTACAGCAGGCTATTAGCCATGTTGGCTAAAGCTGCCCTTTTTACTGCCATTGATGCAGTCAATTAATTGGGATTTTCCAACACATAATAAACCAATAAACTATACTAAAGCATGTCATCTTAACATAGTATGATACACATTAGTGTATAATTTGCAACAGGTTCTTTTTTCTTTTATTTACATCCTATTTGTAGCTCAGACATTGCAATGGACCAAACAAGGTATAGCTTGTGAGTTGGAGCTGATACATGTCGAACAGAAGAAGATGAAGCAGCGGCATGTGACACCGTGTCAGTTTAAAAAAAACAAACTTGTGGACATTTTCTGAATAGGACAGGACATAGAAGGTTGTATTTCTGGACGTCGAGACAGTGGAAAAATTTACCCTCCTCATTGTTAAAGGCTGTCCTCTCAGTACATCAGACTGTATTCAGATAGTTTCCAAACTTCACTACAATTTTATTTTAATTGAAAAAAGTAAAAGGAACACTATCACCTTGCCAATTTTCCAATGAATAGTGACAACCAAAGGGAAGCACAATGTTGTATACATTTGCTGTAATTCTGTTTATGTACTTGCAAACAGTTCTTTGCCTGCAATCACATCCTTAGGTGAATATGCTGCAAAGATAATTTTGTATTAAGTGTGCATCTAGGAGAAGGTGAAGTTAAGTATACTGAAGTAAAAGACAAAATGAGTGAAATCTTATTGTCATGGCAACCCTATTTGGCACAAAGAGCCTTGCTACAGGATAATTCTTTCCTCTGCAGGGAGCTGAGTAAACTGTGAATATAATAATGTGATAATGTATCTGACAAATACAGAAGGTGTGATGTGATGATGAGCTCTGTAGGTTTTTTCAGTTGTCCTGATAGTAGTGTTTCTCTAATTTCCTGTTCATGGGAAGGAGGTGTCCCTCCTCGCACCAAGTTATCAGTTTTACCCGGTGAGTGCTGCATGTGCATCAAGGGCTCTCAGTGCAGCACTTGGAAGTGGTCTAGAATGAATTTTACTGTCCCTTAACTGAAAAGTGACAAAGTGAACTAAAGAGGGAACAGTGGTTGAGTAAATGAACTCCAAGTATGTCCTCAGAACAGATTGTTGACTTGTTGGATTTTTTAGGTGATGAGTCTCTTAATTACTTTTTTGTTTGAAATTGATGCAATATTTATTGCAGTACATTAAACTGAGTTGAGGGGTTTTGAAAATCCGGGAGTATAGTAGGAGAGTCTGGGGAATCTAAGAGTACAGAAGTCGTTATATACAGTATGTGAGGAGGATATAACACCTCTGGCTGCACCTAAAAAATAACTGACTTGACGACAAAAGGCTTTCCTGGCAAATCCCAGCTCCTATCTGGAAGGAATCTACCTCACTACTGGTAATATGGACCAAATTCTCACTTTGTACAGGGGTTGGATGGCCCATAGCAACAGACCCAATATCCCCCAGAGGGACATGGCTGAATGCCTTCTCTGGGTCCACAACATACTATATTATGTTGGGAATAAGGGAAAGTCCAGTATTGCGTAAATGGTATCCAATGAGTGGCAGCACGTTGGTTGTTGGACTTTTGACTGTACCTAAACATGTGGTTTTAAATAACATCTGAAAGGAGGAGGAGAAGAAGAAGAGGCAAACCTCTGCTGTTCTTGGATATCACTGATTTAGCGTGAGGGACAAAACTAGGGGGAATATTGACCTACTCGAACCTCACAAGAAATTCCAGGCTATATTCCCATCAATTCAGCAAGGAACAGATAATCACTAATGGTTGTACTGGGAAATATGGTGCATTAGGGCACAAAGCTCACACCTCTCCACCATGAGCCCTCCACTTATTCCAAAGTAGATAAGATTCTCGTCAGTGTTAATTGGTTCCTTGCCAAATCAACAGGAATATACCCAGTAATTTCTTTCAAAATTCGTCCCTGTTTTGTCCTTGTCCTCGCACTAAATAGGCGCCATCCTGAATCAATGAAGTTAGCATCTCCTCCTTCTTCTTCTTCTCCATTTCCTTTCAGGTGTTCTTTAAAACCAGGATCAGTCAAAAGTCCAAAATGCAACATGGTGCCACCCAGAGTGTACCATTTTCGTGGTAGTCTGAATTTCTGTACTGTCAAATGGGAACTAGCTTGTGTCTAGTTGTTTACTCAACTGGTGAAATGATTTCCTGTTTCCACTGGATGTAGAAGCACTATGGTCTGGTTGCACCACACCAGCTCATGGTTATCTGTGCAATTTTTTGACAATACCTGATGCCTGTCTCTGTGAAATCTCCCATAGTGAGATTTATTGATTTAAAATGAAGAACTGAACAGCCAGAGTAACTACTGTAGTTCACTGCATGTTGCAACAGTTGACATGTGAAAACTTGTGAGCTGTAAAAAAAATATACACACTTCACTATAGTGAAATCTTAGCTGTATAGAATGGCAGCGAGGCAAACATCCTTGTATGCAGAACACACTATCTACCATATCATTACTGTGCAGTCCCATACACCTTTCATCCTCCCTCTCCTTTGAGTCACTGCGAGCAAAATTTGATTTCCGCCTCATAACTCTCCCCATAATGCGATATCGCCAGCATTAAATTGCCTAGATAACCTTTATCAGAGTAGAGGTGAAAGCCCTGGCTCATTGAGCGTTTATTCTTCTGCCAGGCAAGAAAAACAAGGAGGCGGGGGTATAATAGATATTTTCCCTTGAGCAAAGCCGCCAACACCTCAGCAGCATCAGGAGCCATTTGGGTGGACGTTGGGTGGTAAAGAAATGTTCGGATGTACGAGCAGAATGGAGAATCAGAGTGATCCTTCTAGCAGGGGTCCTTTGCAGAAATGTATTCTTCTTCTCTCTTTATTCTTGTTTCGTCCGGGTCCTTGAATGTGTTTGGGTTTGTATAGTGCACGGGCTGCAAAATAGTCTCTTTCAATGAAGCTTTGTTTACTCAACCTCAGAGAATGTACCAGAAAGGCCTCTTGGGGCTCACAGTGCTGGTCTTGGAATATCTGAATACACCAAACAAAACAAAGACCATACTTTGTATATTTCTCTCTCTGTGGAATTTGAGCTTCCATGTCTGAAAACCCTTTAGAAAAGATGTCGCTTGACTTTCATTTTAAATTGCATAAACTGAAACTACATCTAAGTATGCATCAAATTAATGTTTAACAATTGACAGTGGGGAATTTATTATTGATGCTGCATACTTCTTTTTTTTTTTTTTTTTTACTCTGCTACATTTAGAAGGAAGGCATTAATAAAACACATGATAAGCTAATAAAAGCAAATTGAACAATTTAAAATCAAGATGCCTTCAAACATTCAGTAGCAGGTTAATTATATTATCTGAATTCTCCTAGTGCTTTGGATTAACAATTTTCTTTTACATAAGTAGGGCTTTTATAGGAGGCATGTTATGCCCTTTTCAAAGTCTTGATTAAATGTCTGTGACAAGCGTGGCTCAAAAAAGAAAAATAGTTTTTTTTATGTATATAATTTTAAGAATTCTTGCCAAGTAGATTTTTCTCACCCCATTGGTTTTGTTTTGTTGTTTTTTTACCCAATGTAAGACCATTTTTTTTGTCTGCAGAAAACGGGTCACATCATGCCATTTTGTAATACGGCTCAAAGACACATCGATTAATAATAATGGTAAAACATATGTTGAGCTAAAACCATCAGAGGTTCTTTATAAAGCAGATCATATTATAAAATGGGTGAAACAAACAACCACAGTCAATTAAACAACGAAGACATGCATCCTGGCTACACATGTGAGCGAGAAACTAGCACTGAAAACAAAGTTATATTCTAAATTCCCACATGGAACTTATCAATAATGTCTTCATCTGCTATGTTTAAGAATTACATAATTGTTGTTGACAAAACACTTTCAGCTTTGGTTCCTGTAGCTAATTATGAAATTGGACTGAAAAAAGCCTTTTGTTGTGTATAATTGGATAAAAATGGGAAATTATTATTGTATTAAATAGGCGAAAGTAGATAAAAGGTGCTTTATTTTAGGCTGAGAAATGGCTTTGGTACCTGAGATAATAAGCATGATAATTATCTTTTATCATTTGCGCTTGGAAAATTAGAAAACAGTCTCATACTGAGCCTGGCATAGAGTTAATAGGCTGAAAAGCAAAAGAAAAACAGGGAATATATCAATATTTAATTTATTAAATATGGTTAACTGTGCTTCAAACATGAAGGATGAGAGGCCTCTTTGAGCCAGAAAGTTAGAACTTTAATATAACAGCGGATAAGGTGCATTGATCCAGCTCTTCTAAATACTTTGACGTCATGCTCCAAGTTGACTATGCAGACGAGAAAAACAATCATGGTAAATGCAAAAGACTTGAAACCAGAAATGTCAAAACAATGACTTTAAATGAGGACTGTGTCAGTAGTCTGTGGGCACAGTGAGTTGCTTTTTCCAAACTGGTCAGGACTTAACAATCATGCGCCAGCATTTCTGAAGTGCTGTGCCCAATACATCAGAATTTAGAAGAGATTAAGTTGTAGCCAAAGCTTTTCAACAACAAAATAGGATTTCAGCTCACTGCTGGAACAAAATCTTATTCAGAGGCTGCATGTGTGCAGGAAAAGTCAAGTTGATTTTTTTTTTTTTTTTAACCTATTGTGCCCGAGATACCATCTATAGTCTCCAAAAAAACCCCAGTTATTAGTTCTGGGTCATACAAGGTTAAACGTGATTTTTTTTTTCTTTTTTAAGTAAGAGCACAGATGCATTGTGCATATATATGAATCCCAGTGCCTCTAAGAGGAGCTCTCTGGCTCAGACGTCAGTCAGTAAGAACTTTGTGAGCACCATCAATGTTTCAGTCTCTTCCCCTCCTTTTCCTTGTTCTTTTAAAGCACTTCCCCAATTTCTTTCTTTATGGCACAAAAGGCTGAATAGCCGGCCGTCTGAGCAGTGGAAAAAGGCCTTAATGTTCTCAGGAAGCCAATGATGCCTAAGCCATACCCAATGTGCCATGAGCCAATAGTTGCGCTGCACTGGACCAGGCAGGGCAAAATTGCTATTGGGCTCAACGTGAGCAGACTGGTGAACAGCGGTCTGCTTAATGGCCGGGCCTGGCTGCAGAGTCCAGAGTCAGCTGGGACTGTGAGACGATTCCCTCCGGTTATTAATATTGCAGCAGTCTGTGTGCTGGATTACAGCGCGGCTGAATTTTCAGAAGCACAATCAGTTGTTATGACGGCAGTTCCACGTAATTATGGCTTTAACTTCTTGAACTCTGGGCTTCATTTTCATTATTCATTACGCAGAAAATAGTATTAATCTCATATTTATAGCCGCGCTGAACGGGAAAACTTTAATATGAATGCTTGAATTTATTTAGATGTTCAATACACAAAGGGAGGACTGACATTAATGTGTATTCTGGGCGTATTCTGAACAGATCTGCAGTTTCTCACAGGCAATACCACAAGGAGAAAAAAAAAATCCTGTGCATTCTGTTTGATTGCATATTTAGGTGCTATCTATTTAAATTTGATCAAACTGTCCATTGAAAATTGATGAGTCAATATATGTTGAAAAACATAAAGATGCTTTTCCCTTGTTTGACCTCATCTGTCCACAACTGCATGCTATTTTTGTTATATCAGCCTAATTGGCATCTTTTTCTGAAAGAATACCCTTCAACCTGTCTTGTTTCTCTTCACTTTCTCTCATAAAAGCCTAAATTCCTCATCTGTCGGGACACGTCCTCTCTGTGAAAAGAAACACAAATTAAAAAGACAATCTGTCGTCTCTTTATTTCAGCCTCACTGACACATTTTATGTGTTTTTCTCATAGCACTTTTCACTCTCACTTCTATGGATAGTTTAGAGAGTGGAAACCAGAGTATCTGGGAAAATCAAAAGCTGGCATGGAGAGTATGGCACACCACATGTTTCAAAAGCTTCAACAAAAAAAGAAAACACATATCCAACTGAATAGCGAGGCTGTCCTAGCATGAAAATTCAGCTTTTATTCTGATTTTTCTTTGTCAGCAATGCATGCTATGCTCCTTGGTTCTTCCATCACACTCTCAGCCAATCACATGAGTCTCTGAAACTAAGTGTGTTGATTATTTTTTTAAAATACCGCACACAACCTTGCTTAATCAAGAAAGAAGATGAAGGACGTCTGTTTTTCTTTTTACATTTATACTCTGTTCTGCCAGCATTATGTGTTGC
This sequence comes from Arrhamphus sclerolepis, assembly GCA_037176975.1. Classification (NCBI taxonomy): domain Eukaryota; kingdom Metazoa; phylum Chordata; class Actinopteri; order Beloniformes; family Hemiramphidae; genus Arrhamphus; species Arrhamphus sclerolepis. The sequence goes on from JBAMYA010000012.1 coordinate 6,406,823, forward strand.
TTGGCACGTTCTGTTTAATGAATGCAGAAGTAGCATCTCAAAATAATATTCATCCGCTTCATCTTTTCCTTTATTTGCTTCACAAGATGTTGCTGCAATAGGAATATAATGTGAAGGCTCCTCTAAAGAGTTATATTACGTTTATTTAATGAAAACATGTTGGATTCAGCTCTATGATGGGCTGCCATCTTACTCAGGGTGTACCCTTCCTTTCAGCCCTGTGACCTTCAATTGGAAAAAAAGTGGTTTAGATCACAGATGGAAGCTCATTTCTGAAAAGCAAACTCCAGAGTTGCAAACTGGGATTCTGTTCGTAAAAATTCTGTGGCATAGACGTAAATACGAATGCCAATATGGATACCAACACCCTTATTTTCAGTAGTATTGGCACATATTTTCAAATACTGGGATCAGTATCGGAGCAGCTCTAGATTTTTGCTGACCAAGGAAAGGATTCTGGGATCATCCACTTTAGTTGCTTTTCCTGGTCTTAAAGGCCTTTTGATGTGACTGAGCTCCTTTGTGGTGGAGTATGAAGGCAAAACTGTAAAGATCATCATTGGCAAAATGTTTCTGGGCTTAACTGTAAGTTGTTTTCTCTGTGTGACATCCTTTTCTAGAATTTTTCAGAATTGGGTTGAGCATCTTTGTTGAAATTGGGGCCTTTCATGATTAATTGGTCATTGGTTGCTGTCATCGGTTATTGTCAAGGATAATAAGATGAAATTAAAAACAAACTTGTGTTGCTGATAACATAAATAAGAGGCTACTGAAAGAGTTTTACAAAAGGCATAGAAAGTGATGTCACAGCAAAAGAATTGGTCAATTTGATTTGACTTTAGGGAATGATAGGCACGTTGCATTTTTCTACCAATCTAAATGCTGAATTTTGCTTCTGCATCAAAGCTATGCTGTAGTCTGACATGTAGGTGTCTCCAAATGTTACGACATGTCGTGGCGTTGCCGAGCGCAAGACATGATATGTTCTTTGTTTTTGAATTTGCCCCTGCTATTTATTCTTCTTTGCCATTTTCAAATCAGGTAGAACGATAGTTTCCATTCGATGCTCAAGATTTATTTGCACCAGCTCATGTCAAATTATACTTTATTTGCTCCAGTGCCATGTCTAACCTTCCTATAGGAGGGGGGGGCTAGGCACTGCGAACTGCAGTTCTGCAGGAAAAGAACCCACACTGCCACCAAGTGATTCATGGTGTAATTACAGAGCGATGCAAACAATTATGCAGAAGTAAAAATGTCAGAGAGCTGAAGTGTAGCTGCTACAGAGAAGCATAAACCTGGCTTAGCCCCGAGGCATCCTGTAGTGGCAATAACAATTTTTTTACGCTTTGATAAATTGCAGTGTCACTTGGTTTACCCAAGAGGCAAGCATGTAGTCTTCTGGATTGAGTCCAGTGCAGAAGTTAGAAAAGTTGCAGTTCCTTGACTTACCACTAGGGGCTGGATCCAAAAAGCAAGTCAGTCTCCACTGACCTCCATGTTAAAATGTCCAACATTGCAGCAAAAATACACATATTTACATAGACCCTTCTAAGTTGACTAACCAGACCCCTGAGCAATGACATCTTAAATGCTGCAAGAGCAGGCAACTTAAGAAAAGAAAAGCTGCTTAAATAAATGCACTCACTTACATTATAATTCTAAGAAACCATCAACGCCATGATGTAATAGCTCATCACAGTGACAGGTGACAGTCCCCTGGCCGATGAGTCACTCTGCCAGCTTATGCTCATTTCTGAAGACCATGGAGGCCAGTGAAATGACCTAAAATCCATTTGCAGTTAAAATTTCATAAACAGGACAGAATGTCCCTTATTCCAGAGAAAATGTGAAGAGAGAGAAATCATAACAGCTGGTAAGAGATGTCATAATGACCCTACATCTGCTGATGAACACCTGCCATCCATGTGGCACAAAAGAGGCTAATGGGAGCCAAAAGGTCATGGGAGAGTGGTACCAAGATGAACTGGGAGCGATTGTTCATGCTTGACCTAGCCGCAAACTTGTCATGAAAGGAGACAAAAAAAAATCTAATTTCCTCTAGAGCTGAATCTTCCAGCAGCCTTTGTCGCAAAATTCACCACAGAGCCTGTGAGCTAAACTGAAGAAGGCTGTGAAGTCTTCTTGTCTCCTGGAAATAATTTTTTTTGTTTTCTTTTTGATTGCTGAATATCGACTAAGCAGGCAGATAATGGTGAACACAAAAGACTCCCACACAAGCTCTTCACTTGAGCATTTAAAAGTGCAGATTTGTTCAGCAGCAATTTGGTTCAAGACCTTTATTAACCAGTGTAGGTGTCTGTTTTATTTACAAAGAGAACACAAGCAGGCTTTCTTTTGCAGGTTTAATCTCTGTTTTCATATTCAAACAAAAGGACGAAGAGGAGAAATCCATGCATCCATCTATCCATGCATTTTCTGTACCTGCTTCATCCTGTTCAGGGTCGTGGAGGAGCTGGAGCCCATCCCAGCTGTCACTGGGCGAGAGGTGGTAAGATAAATGCCTTTTGTAAAAAATATACATCAGTAGAGCTATACTGGTACCACAAAAGCGACTGCCTCCCCTTGTGAAATTCTCTCTGTGTATTCAGGATGTAAAGATAAACACATGCCGTATAGAGCTGTGTTCTGACTTTGAACAGTAAAGAGAAAGATCTGGTGTTTGAAATGTGCTGAAGCAAAACTCCCAAAGTCGAATTAAGAATCACTGCAGCTGCAAATCAGTTTTAGGATGGAAAGCATGATGTTGATGGACTGATGCAGAGCCTCAGCTGCAGCAGGAGCTTGTGTGCAGTTGTTGTTTCTGGTAAGAGCCTCATTTCCCTGACATTTTTGAAAATGCAGGCTGTTCCAGTTTGATGGTGAAGGTTGATGGGTTGGTATAAAATTCTGGATGGAGCCCACTCTAGGTTAAAATACTTGTCATACTGGGATTACTTTCAGTTGTCAAGACACTTGAATACAACATCAAAGATATGAAGTGTTTCCCACCTTTTTTTTGTTAAACTACAGATGTACTACCAGCTGTTGTGTATTAACTTACATTAAAGTGGATATTTTTTTAATCATTTTACATTTGTCTTAAATGTCAGTATTGGGAACGTCTCCATTTATCCATTACTAACAACTCACAGTTTCATATTTCTGCTTCAAAGAGAGAACACAGCACACAAATACAAAAACACAAATATTGGACACTTTTTCATGTTTTATTTGTCATTACACTCATCTTTGTATTCATCTGTTTTCAATTCTCCATGAGGAGGATACTTCAATAATGAACCTTGAAAGGCTCCAGGAACCTCTGCTGGAATCCACATTTGTCTCACCGCATCTAAGATCAGATCTGAGGGAGAATACAAGAGATTTTCAACAATCGTAGAGTCCTTCATCACTGTAAAACAGAACAATTTGTTGGAACAGTAAAAGACTTAATGTATCTGACTGTCCAGCCAAACCGAGTAATCTGGGATGAAGACTCTCAAACCATGATTTCCACTGTGAAAATGGGAGAACCTTACAACCGTCTATTAATACTGTGCTTTACTAATAAGGTCTTTTTGGGATAGTGGCAGTAAAGAGGACATTCCTCACTAGAAAGGCACATCGCAGCCAGCAGGGAATTCACACCTTAAAGGGATCTGCCAACATTGTGTGAATTTGCTCATTTGCTGTCAGTCCCTGGGTTAAGTTGATATTATACCATTCTCTTCTCTGTGCATCTAATCATCCAGTCTGACAAAATCCCTGCCAGCCTAGTTTAAGATTGTTGCAGGAAGAACAGCGGTACACCTAAGTGACAAAATAGACTTCCTCATAATTCCACAATGTTCTTATTTCGAAATTGAGATACGCATATTTACCTTGAGTAGAAATAACTATGTAAAGTAAGACGCAACAGTCTTATAAAGCACTGGCACTTTGGTGGAGCAGTAGTAGCGGGGTGCAGTGACTGCCTGCAGCAGCAGTGTTACGAGTGATCAAGTTTAGTATATAATAGAGGCTGTCTGTGTCATGCATTATGGTGACTGGTATAATCTCTTCATTAGGTCCAGTTAGCATGGGGTGTTTTGCTTCTAATATAGTTTGTCACGCTGGGAAGCATGACTTATATTAGCAAAAAAAAAAAAAAAGGATTCTGTGGTTGTCACAGAGAATTTGTGCTTCAGATATGTCAAACCTTGCCATCAGTACCACACCTGCTTCCATTGCTGCAAAGATACTTGATTTCACATCACAAGACTGATGTAAGAAACTGATTCTTCTCAGACTTGGATTTGTCTTTTAAGTATGACCCTTATTTAAAGCAACATAAAGGAAGTTGACCCCCCCCCCCCAAAAAACAAACAAACAAACAAACAACACATTAACATAATGTACAAAGGACTATGTAAGATGGACTACAACCTGACTGCCAGTATTGCCAGATGCCTGGAGAGACACCCACAATCTTTCTCCACATCTTTCCCGCTTTCATCATTGATGTGTCTCAAACTACAATTGCAGGAACGTGAAATATGTGCACAACTAAAATCAAACAAACAAACTATCACAATTTGGAAGAAAATTTACAGGAAGCAACTCAGGCTCGCGTATAATAATCAGACATGGCAACCATGGTCACACAGCCAGACGCTAACTGTAAGATGGAGCTATCTAACTTACATGATTGAAACGAACGTCATGACAGATGCAATGTAGAAGGTGAGGAGGGTTTTGTCAGAAGAGGCAAGAAAAAGAGACCACGATCTGCAAGATCCCGTAGACAAGTCAATATTGGACTCATGAGCAGAGAGAAGCAGAGCTGCGAGTTGGATGGCATCCTAGCCTTGCTGCTATTGAATTAGTAAGTCATATTTTTCTTGCCTTCCTGGCGCTGTGAGTTTGAGTTTAGTTGATATTATGTGCTTTTCCACGAGGCATGGTCCAGGGTAGTTTTTCAGCCAGTGGATCGTCGATGCATGTCTCCATTGCCAGAAATGGCCCTGTAAAAAGGTTTTCAGGAACTTCCACGGGGCAAAAGAAAAACATTCCTGTTGTAGGATGGTGCTCCAAGCAGTCACGAGGAACCTACCTGGATGGGGAGGTGTTGCTGTTGACTCAGGACTCGTTGGAGAGATCATGTCTCTCAGCTGGTCTGGGAACACCTTGGTATTCCCCTGGAAGAGCTAGAGGAGGTGGCTGGGGAAAGGGACGTCCGGGCCTCTCTGCGGAGGATGCTGCCCCTGTGACCCGGATCCGGATAAGCGAAGGTTGATGGATGGATGGATGGACGGACAAAGAGAAAAATGGTACACTACCGCCACCATACAAACGGCCCAGTCACCGTAGTGGAGACATGCTGGCTGAAAGGACTGAGGGAGTCGGCCCTGTTAGAGGTTCCAGTCTGGTGGAACCTCACTAATGGAAATGCACCTTTTCCGTTGTATTACTAAAGTTCTTTGGATTGGAAAGGGGGAAAATATATAAAGAAGTGCAGAAAATGATAGTCTGCTCAGCTAATGTATTAAATTGGTAACCAAAAGTAGAAAGACCTGGAAGAAAACATTATCAAAGGTGCGCTTCCACTAGTAGGGGTTCTCCATTAGCAGAAACAACCCTGCAAAAAAGGCTTCGCAGGGCAAAAAAGAAAAGGTTCCTGTAATAGGGGAGGAGCTCAGAGCAGCCAAGAGAAACTACCTGGATGGGGTAGTTTGTCAGATGACCCCCAAACACTGAATTCAAGCTACAGTATGCAGAAGACAGTAAAGCATGGTTGAGCAAGCATCATGATATGGGGATGATTCTCATACTATGGTGTCAAGGGATCATGCATCAATTTGAATACATTAAAATACTTGAAGAGGTCACGTCTGATGCTAAAGAGGAAATGTTCTTGAAATGGATGTTTCAACAAGACAACAACCCCAAACACACCAGTAAGCAGCAACATATTGGTTCAAGACCAATAAGATTAATGTAATGGAGTGACCAGACCAATCCTGGACGTTGATCCAACAGAAATATTGTAGGATGACATCAAAAATTCTGTTTCTGGGGAAAAACCAAGAGATACTGTGGAATTGTGGAATCTTGCCAATGTTGGTTCTGGCTGGAATACAGCTGACAGAAGTTGGTCGACTCCATGAACATGTGAATACAATATGAATTACAGTTAGTGCAGTTTGTCTGACATACAGTGCCCTCAAAGATGCTATTTGATATGGTGGGAACCCAAACCTTTGTAACCAAACCTATCCCCTGTTTTCCTGTATTAAAAAGTCCATTAATGCTGATGAAATGCACTTGAACTTATGTGAGTTGCTGCTCTTTTTTTTGTTGTATTACTTCAAAACGTCAAAATGTGCTGTGTAATTGGTGCACTTTTATCTAAGTGTGAATGGCCCTGCCTTAAAGGACAAAAGAGGGAGCCATGACATTTCAGTCTTGCCCTCATGTGGGTCCATCAGGGCACTGCAACAAAGAGGGAGAGAATAAAAAGAAATTATGTATGATAGATGACCCTTTTGCTCTATGTCTTTTTATTCACATCTTCAAACTACGCTGTAACAACACCCCCTCCCACGTCCTCTCATTCCCCCCAGTCTCAGTTTGTTATTGACCTAGTTAGCAGCAGCCGTGCACAGTCCTGCTCCCTGTCATCTTGAGTTGAGGCGAAGAGGAAGGAGGTGGTGGTGCAGTTTGGGGGCAAATGATGTGGCAGGAAGAAACATTCTGTTTAATGAAAGAGACCTGGGTGGAGATTCTCTGACAGTAGCGTTCTCCTTTCACACAGTCTTTTGATTCGATCAGTAATGAGTTCTGAGCCAAAGGCGGCAATCCTTCTCCAGAAGAGGTTCCCCCCACCACCACCCAACACCACCCCGACCCCGCGTTGTTCCTCATAAACTGCCATTTACCCAAGTGAAATGCCAGCATCTGTTCAGCTCCGTGCCATCCTCCACAGTTATCTTGTCATTTTCTATCTGTAAACAAGGAGGCTGAATAGGCTACAGCTGCAACAAGATGAATATTTGGAGCATTACCAACACACCTCTGTAATCTTGTTGGAAAGAAAAGGGAAGTCCCTTCCTTCCTCCCGCAAAGCAGGTTTCGCAGGATAGATGTGTATCATAGCAACTGGTGTCACCTTCTGGCCTCTGGCTTTATGGACTGGTGATGTTCATGATTTCTCTGGAAATACAGCTTGATAGATCTCATACTCTGTCACTGGTAACTCTGATACACAGCATCATTTCTCCCTGATAAATCCACTTCAGAGGCACTAGTCAGAGTGATTACAAGGTTAGCTCCAGCTGCTCTTATTCCAGACAATCTAACCCCTCTGACAACTAAATAGTTTCAGGCTTGTTGAAGAACAAAGATTTTACCTCAGGAAATGAAACTGGAGGAAAAATGTGCAATGACCTTATAATGGCTTGAGTTATCGCGGCTTTTTTTTTTTTCAGTGTTTGTGGTGGGGGTCTGTGACTATGCCAATCTGGGTCCTCCCATATCTTTGGCCATTAGCAGATAATCTTGCCCTTCCTGTCTGTGCTAAAGCTATACAGTTGACACTTTCAAATACTGGGCTCATTCAACCATAGAATGATTCTCAAGAGGACAAATGTTTGATTTAATTTAAAGTTGCAAATGGAATCACAGAAAAAGGAGAAAATGAACAGCTAGTCAACTAAATTTGCTTTGCAAAATCTGGAACCACCTGAAACAATGTGAAACCTGCTTGACACACTAAAGCCTGCACAGGATCCAACACAGAAAAAAAACAGATTCTGTTGATCACTTTGCAATCATGTGGCATTAGTCTGGGTGTGATGGAGCAAAAGATTTTTAATGATCAGCGTTGATCCCATTTCATCCCATAGCACTGCAATCTGATCTGTTTTTGTTAAGATATGAAATCTTATATCTGGAAACATGAGATTACTGATCTTTTGAATATAATTTACTTACTGAATCCATGTTATAGTCTTAAGCTGATTATGATTGTCTTTTATAGCCCAATAAGCAAGTAAATTTTAAATTTAGTTATTTACTGTTCAAACACAACAGTATGCAGAGTTCATGCTTTTATCGTCATCTTTCAGTATAAATCTTATACTCTGCTAACATTAAGTAATATCCATTTTGATCTCACAATGAGACAGGAGCTATGATGAAAGATAGAACCATCTGAAGACCAAAGACGGGCTAAGACAGATATCAAGCAGTGTCAGAAATTTGGAGAAATCGTCTCAAGGGTGTCACAGCCTGTTGCTGCCTCTACGATCTCTATCAAAAAAAACAAGCAATAATAAACACACCATAAAACAAACTTAAACATCAGCGCATCTATGCAGTACAGTAGCCTAGCAACAACAGTGCCAGAAACAATGGAGAAACAGGAAGAACTAGAAAAGCACTCAGAGAGCGCAGACCTCCGCCAAGCAGCACAGTTCCCCACATATTGTGATTTACACCCAAAAGTATTACACCTCCATTTGTTTCATTATATTGGATTCCCTGACCATGTAAAGATACATTTAGCAAATGGAATCACATTGATATCATTATTAGTTTAATAGTTACTGGCGAAAATGGACATTTCTATAATGGTGTTTTCCTTCTGGAGCTAGCTCCATAACTACTATAGATACATCAAATCTGTTAACAAACTTCTTTTTCAGCAGACTGTCAGCTACAGTTTGGTGTTAGTTGCATGTCTGTATCTTCATTTGTTACCTCACAGTGTTGAAAAAGACAATAACCTCCGACTTTTTTCATGTTCCAGATCTTAGTATCCAGAATATTGCCAGGATCCGGATCATACTTTTACTCATTTGATGCTGTCATGACCATGTCCCATATTTTTTTTTGCCAAGCATTCAGAGCATTTATTGTGGAGATGTATACACATATCCTGAAAATGGCCCTATGTCGCAATAATAAAGAATCCTTTAAAAAACTCCTGGATCCAGACAGTGATCCGGATCAGCTCCAAAATTTAATCATTTGTTCGCTGTCCCAATTTGGACATATCCTGAAATTTTTATGAAAATCCATCCATAATTTTTTTCATTTATGTTGCAAACAAACAGACAAACTAGCGCCGGAAAAAACATAACCTCCTAGACAGAGGTAATAAAAGAAAAAAATGTATTCAAAAACCAAACGTTTGGATCCACAATACGAATTTAAGCTATTTAAGTGCAAGTTCAGTGTTTTTTTTTTTTTATTTGAAAGATTTTGCCTTTGTGTACAAAATAATTGAAGATCACTTCATATTCAAGGGCGGGGACTTTCTCATCTGTTGTGATGTTGGAGAATCCAAATGTGAAAACTGAAACATTCAGAAATTGCTTACAATCATGTGGCTGTAAACTACATATACCTCAGACAAACCCTCCTTGCATGCAGATATTTTGACGTTTCTGTGCACTGCCTGATTTTAAACAGTTCAAAAGTGATTTGTAGGAATATATATTCTTCTCATATGTCATCTTGTTGCATCACAATAAGCACACTACAAACAAAATAAGCAAATTTCTTTAAAGTTATTATTAGGTTTGCTGGCATGTTGGGCTTTTTTATAAATAGGACAGGCTGGAAGCACTGAATTTTGCTGATACTATTGTAATTTGTCCATTACCTCATAACTTAAAGTGTCCTGCAACAGTCTTTGTTGCAGAGGTTCTACAGACTTGGCACTTTTCACTTTCACTTTTTGAATCGCTCTATAACAGAGCTGTCTTGACACTGATTTGTGCACTTGTGCGCTGATGATCCACATGAGTCCGGCAGTCCTGCTAGATTTGTTTGATTTATTTGATTGAGAAAAAAAAAAAAGACCAGTAATACAGAGTGCAGATGTTGGATTTGATCCAGCGGTCAAGGAGGCTAAATCAGACATTCCTAGAGGGAAATTAGAATTGGAGAAAAGATGATGCAGAAAAAGCTTGTCCAGTGCAACAATTGTAGTGAGACAAGGATCAGATTGAGGGTTTTATTTGATTTGATTTCGATTTGAGTAGCAGAATGTCTTAATGGTGTTCTGGAACATTCTTCCAAGCACAGTTGACTCTTGTGCACCTTCTTTTCAAGAATTTCTAAGACCCAGATAAAAGTGTATCCAAATGAATGTTCTACATTGCGAGATCAGGGAGTTGTGATATGTTTTACATGTTATTGGCCATCTGTAGAAAGCTGTGGGGTTGGGAGGGAGAGGAAAGGGAGGAGAAGGTGAGTGCGGACACAGATTACTCATTTGTATTATCACATATGCTTAAGAGAATGTTTTTTTTTTCCTGTTGTGCCTTAAATCAACAACAACCACAAAAGAGAATTAAAAAAAAAGGCATATTATGTTTTCTATTAAAAGAAGCATTGTACTTTTGCAAATATGATATTCCACAAGTAAAAAACCTCACAAAACAATTTTAAGGAAAATGAACAAAACACAGCTAATGGGCTAGAACATGAAAAAGCCAAAATTTTAAAGTAAGAAGTCGAAAAAGGCACGGTCATTTTCAGTAACAAACAGCTTCCGACATCTCGCACTAGTCATTTTCTGCCCTTATTGTGTAGATGTACGCAAAATCTAATGTCAATGTGAAACTAGGTGTGAATTAGTTTTTTGCACTGCATGACTGAAATGAAAGTATGAAGTTTGCAAGCTAATTTTGTCATGGTAGCTGCTGTGCACGGACATCAAGTGAATATGAAAGTGAGCAGCAAATGGCATTACTTTCATTGCATTTCCCACTCTGGGATTATTATCCCCAGGCTGCTCCTCCACTGACGGCAGCCAACTGTGTTTGAAAGTGTAAATCTACAGAGATATAATGCATTGTGTCCCGTAGTTAGAGGAAAGAGAAAAATTTTTTTTTCTCCCATAGACTAATGACACCAATTTGAGAAATAGTCATGATGATAAACTCATGGAAGAAATCCTTGTCAGTCATGAAGAATTATTTCCTGTTAAGTGCACGAGATATTTGTTATTTATTTATTTTGCATCTTTCCCGACTTTCTCTCTGCCTCCCTCTTTCTGACATGTACAGTGGTACTGCGGGAATTCATTCAGTGGATTGCTCCAGTTAGAAATGACAAAACAGAAATTGGAAGAGCACTTCTCTTACAGAAATAACTGGGCTGGGACTATGGGGTGAGAGGAATACTACAGATGTGATGAATGATGGAAAGTGGAGCCTGTATGGCTTTTTGAGACCATTTTAGATGTACAGTCAAACGGCTCCACAGACCATGGCACTGACGAGCTTATTCATGTCAGAAGCAGAATAAGCAGAGGGACCTCTTTTCAGTTTTCAGTTCCTCTCATGATTAAACAGAATATTTTGAAGACCTGGAATAATAAATTAGAATAGCTTGCTTTTTTGCATGCTTGTGTAAACTACTGTCAGCAGCAAACTCTCTGTATTTCCTTCCATACAGAATTATCCAGCAAAAAAACAGAATACAATATATATATAGCATATAGCTACACACACAAATATATATACATATGGTATATATGGTACTTGTCTCTAAAATGCCTGTTTCTCACATTTTCAAGCTTGTTGCTGATGCAAACATCCTGTCTCCACCCTGCTTTCTCCCTGAAGGCACCGAATCAACGGAGGCGGTTAAGTTCGTCATGCCCAATATCTTTATTTAAACCTAATAAGTGGGGATTGATCAGAGCCAACGTTGAAATTCAAGTTTGCTTTATCATTAATAAAGCTTTTGAAGTTTTCATTGCGTGACATGACTGACTGAAATATATTAAAGTGGTATTTAAGTCTTGTATTTAAGTATTTTTCTACGTCTCCATCACATTATGTATGTTTTGCAGAGATGATAGGAGTCGTCACATGTTAAGGAAACCGTGTTTTGATGTGCTGTGTTATTACAGTGTTCGTTATTTTGCAAATCATTATGTTTTTACAGCCTTAACCGGACATTTTCTGATAGTTTACGATCAAATCCGACCAAATCGTGACTGAAGGCGTAAGAATGCAGAAACCGAAGCCAAATCTGAAGTTTCAAAATAAAGTTGCTGTAAACGTATGCTGGGTGGGACGAAAAAAATTCAGCTCACCAGCTCTATTTGTGGTTCTACGCACAAGCTGTCTCCAGTCACAAAATGTGGACATATTTGTCTTTTTTAAATATAATAAACAGCTGTTTTGTGACAATTTGAAAAATTAAATAAAACCTTTGTGACCACATTCGTCTATGGAGGTGTTTTTGTAAAATACGACTGGAGTAGAACACCAGAGAATGTCTGGAAATGCTGCAGAAATATCAGTTTAAGATTTTCTCAGCAGTTTCTGTTCGCACATGCACCTCATGTCTGAGATGCGTTCCCACAACAGGAAAGGCTGAGTTGGAGGCAGAGCACACCAGATGCAGAATAATATGCAAAAATGTAAACAGGGAAATCAAGTTGTTTTGTTTGCAGCTCATGAAAAATGGTGGATGAGGCTCCCTGATGGCCACTTTGGCATTGCTATCAATACCACATATATTTGAACTTACCCGCATAACAAACAAGTGGAAAGCAACATGCAACAGAGAAGAGTATGAGAAAACAGTTATTAACATGCACATGTACTTGCTGCAAAGACTCCAGAGGATTATCTGCTGTATTCACACATGGTGTGACTCAATTTTCTGAGTTCATATCCAGTAACTGGCTGGGTAATCTGCACAACAACTCTGGAGCGAATATTGCAGACGTTTGTGTTCTCACATGCTGCCCCTCCGGAGCATGCTGCGTTGAATGTGTGAAAACAGCTGCTAGTTTGGCAACATTGAGCTCCATTTTTATTCTTTTAATTTGTTTTATGAAATGTAATTGCTTGTTTATTTATTTATTTATTTATTTATTTATTTATTTATTTATTTTCATTGATTTGGGGATTTTTTTTAAATTTGTTTTAGCCTGTACCGCACTTGGGTCAAGTGCTTTTTTTTTTTTTTTTTTACATGTGTTTATGCAAATAAACTTCACTTACTGGTTTTAATCCTCTGAGAAAATGGATATATTTTAGGATCTGAAAACGAGCCGCTTCATCCAACTGTTGCTTCTCAAGCTGCCTCTGCATGCAGTTGTTTAGCGCTAACCAATCAGAGCAACTAGTCAGCAGGAGAGTGTTATTAAGAAGTCTTTGATGGAGGGAGATGCCAATATAATGAACATGGAATCCAACAATTGTTGCCATTTTTGCAACAAAATTTGAGAATATCCGGTGTGCTCAAACATACACCTGATATATTTCGAAAAACGTAACTGAATGATCTGTTGCTAGCTAACGTTAGACAGATAAGCATGATCATGTTCAGATTACCTCTTAAATAGCTTTCTTTATCGTTAGAGCAAGTTTACTAGATGTCTCTTACCATATAGAAAAGAGATGGGCCTCATCCACCACAATCCCGAAGAGATTTTCACAGAAGTCCAAGTTAGTTAATGAACTGTCGATGCCAAAGCCGATTCAAACGAGTGCTGTATAAAACCCAGAGTACAACATCCCAGCTCAGTCAGCATTGTGTTAAGCCCTCTTAAAGATGCTCTAAAAGAATAGTCTGATCTGACTGGCTCCTCAAGACATTTGGGCATAATTTATGAGCTTCAACGGAGGGTAGCTAGACCAACGTCCAGATTTCTAGGTTACATGCATTTGCACACTCAAGCTGAAGTTATAGTAACAGTAACTTAAGGATGGATGCAAACTCCATGTAGAGGATGAAATTAGTCAGCCCATTATGATGCCCATGAGAGAATGCCTATCCAAAAAAAAAGTTAAAGTAGTAAAGTATCTAAAAACAGGACATGTGCCATGTTGGGACAGTTGTCAAGACTCTACAGGAAAAAAAACCCCTACACCAGTAGTTTAGTGACTACAATAGTCAGAGAAGCAGAGAACAGCTGCACTGGCCTCATTATGACTCACTTTGGGGTACTTCCCACTTGAAACCTCTTTCTTGCTTAGCAGTCTAGAGGAGCCACCACCAAATGAGACTGACCTGGCAGCAGTGGAAAAACTGCAAATGCCAGTACAGATGGTGTTAACTGAGACCATATATGCTGTGCGTGTCCCACTGAAAACAAAAAACAAACAAAAAACAAAACAAACAAGCAAGGTAGACTGTTGTCAGCATTTACTCAGAGCAGTGCTTCATTTAGTCCTGAGTGAATAAAGTGACCAGAGACATTCGGGACTTGTTGGCTGTGGACTATGAGAACAAGGAAAGGGACTGTCTTCAGACTGTGAAACAGCATATTACTTTGTGAAACCACACACTGGCAAGGTAATACTGCACCTTCATGGGATCATTGCGAATTCACAGCTGGAGAGTGGAGGTGGAATAAAGAGGCGAAGTAGCGACAGTCAGTTCCTATAATGACATTTGTTCCAGACAGTTTACTCATGTAACCACTTGGAGCTTAAGTTTCATGTTACATGTTAAAATATATTTATAATCTTCTTTTTGTACATTTATTCAATGTAGTGAAGACCTATAAAGAAGTTGATTTCCGTCTTCATATTCACTTCTTTAGGTTTGACATTTCTTTTTCATACCAAAAAGAGACAAATTTGTTTCTGCTCACCACAAACAAGCAAAAGCTGTGTGCTTTGAATCAGTCCTGCACGCACGTATGATTTCATTGGCTTGCTCTAAACTGTGTAACTGCAACGTGATCTGCCGACACATGCATGGAAACGGGAAAAGTCGAAAACCCTCCAACTTTTGACAGAAGCTATGCTGTCAGGGTGACAGGCAGAACTCATGCTGGGTTTGACGGCACCCCTTTCAACGCCGGCAGAAACCAACGGTGACGACACTTCAGCACGTATGTGTAAGTAGGGGGGCTGGAATATGCCAGGAAAAATATGAACTTTTGGGATTCTACTTTCCCCAGTGCAAAAAACAATCCTGCATTAGTTGCAAAATATGATGGACAACACTGCTCACCCTCCACACAGATCATTAAAGATTGTTCATACTTTCAGCTCCAGTCCTCTGCAATAGACTTTCATTATGACTATATATATCACTGACTGACTGGCTGGCTTTTACTGCAACTATATACTTTAAGTTTGGGAATTAATAAAGTGGTATTAAATTAAATGGCACTGAATTGAGCATAAAAGTGTCTGTGATATTGTCCTCATAAAAACCAGCATCATCTGCTGTTTCTTCAAGCAGTGATTTTACTGTTTGCATGTTTGTATTAAAAGAAAAAAAATGCAACCTCAAGTAGTGGTGTTAACGAATGTATGTGAAATCTTGCACTGACACATCAGCCACCATTAAAATTGGGTGCTTTGATGTAAGCATTAGAATTGTGAAAGAACACCAAAACAAGGATGTTTTCCTAACATTAACCAGGGAGTTGTGATGGAACTTTGAATCCCACAGTTTAAAGCATTGCTGAAAGGGGCAACTTCCACCCACACGCCTTCCTTATGAGGACTTTTTGTGGCTTGTTAAAATAAGCACTTCATGATGACATGAGCTCCGTTTTGCAGAATAACTGTGCTGTTTTGTCTTTTGTTACACATTGTCATACAGCAAATTATTGTTTTCCTGACTCGCAGTGCATTAATGTTTAATATTCATACACAGAGAGTTACGTTGTCTGGGCAAAGATAACAATTTGTTTACAGCGATAGCTTAAAAAGAGCAAAATGCATGATTGGCATGAAACATGTGACTCCACTGTGACACTCAAAAAAAGAAAAAAAAAAAATATATATATATATGCAGTTACCACAAACAATCCTACATAAAGGAACAACCTTAATATTTCATCTTCTTCAGTTTCACTCTCGTTGTGCACACAATTACTGTATGTGAGTGTGTTTTCTTTCGTGCTCTCTGAGCTATATTCTCAGCTTTCTGTGCTGGCTCTGCTGTGCTGCAGTGCTACAGTAAGTCCCAGCCAATGTCATTCCCAGCTCATCTTTAAATTTGTGTGATCAAGCAGCCATGTTTATGCAAAGCCTTTAATACTAATCTGATGGAGTTGCTGTAATCTGCCTTCATTATACAGATGAAAAGAGCACCTCAAAGCATTTGTTGATGAAAATTAAAGCAAATAATAAAAACTTCATTGCACTTTTTTTCAATTGTGGCTTACTTTGCAACTCTGTAGATGGCCTTGGATTCTTCTGAATCACTAGCAAATCAGCAGCTATGCTCTGGATGCCAGTTTCCACCTTGTATGTATTTCCTGTTTCCAGTCAGTATAGTGTAACTGTGTTACAGCGACCCTGTTCCTTGATATTTCTTTTAATTCAATTCAATTCAATTCAATTCAACTCAGTTTACTGATATAGCGCCAATTTATGACAAGTCATCTCTAGGCGCTTTAGAAACCCAGAGCTTGACCCCCGAGCACATGGCAACGCCATCAGTGGCAAAAAAAAACTCCCTCATGGGAAGAAACCTTGAGCAGGACCCGGCTCTTAGGTGGACCCTCCTGCCGAAGGCCAGCCGGGTTATTTATAGGCGCTATATTAATAAATTGAATTGAATTGAAATGAGGAGAATTAGGACAGTGGGAATGAAGACCAGAGATGTACAATATATGGATTCAAATATATATACAATATGTTGTACAGGAATATATGATATAAAATTTATACATTATAATATGTAAAGGTATGTAATAATTATAAAATATTAATATCTATAGATATCTAATGAGTTTAAATATGTGGTGGTCCGGACTGCAGAAAGGCCACACTGGCGAGCATCCCACAGCAGCATCGCCAGGTGTTTTAAAGGGGCAGCATGAGTTTGCATGTTCTCCCTGTGCTTGTGGGGGTTCACTCCAGGTACTTCAGCTTCTTCCCACAGTCCAAAGACATGCATGACAGGTTAATTGATGATTCTGGAATTGCCCATAGGAATCAGTGCGAGTGTGTGCGGTTGTTTGTCCACATGTGGCCCTGCAGTGGACTGGTGACCTGTCCAGGGCGTTCCCCTGTTTTTAACCCGAAGAGAGCTGGATTCGTTCTCCAGCAGATACCCGTGACACTACACAGCCATATTTGGCTATAGATAATGGATTTCTTTCAAAGCTATACTGAATTGTTATGAACTTTAACATTTAGTAAGCTTTTATTAGCCGCTTTATGAATTACATCTTGTAAAATGGTGATTGTGACTTTTTTTTTTTTTTTACCAGCTTACCACTTTTTTTCACAGCTGATTTTTTAATGTTTATTTTTTAATATTGTTGTGTTTAGCACTTCTCTGGGCCACTCAAACATGTGATCTACACACTATGACAGGAACTCAAGGTGAGTTCCATTCACCCATAGCTGACACAGTGATTCATATGCATCATCAGCCGACTGTTGGCTAATCTATCTGTCAGAATCGTGAACGATGTGGAAGTTCTTGATGATCTTCTGGTGACTCAAGGTAAAAGTTTAAGAATGCTTCTAACAGCTGAGTCAGCCATCCAGAGGATCTAAGCTCCTCCTGCTCAGCAAGAAACATGTGAAACACAGAAGCATGCATCATAATCGCCACACGACATGCAGTCCCCTCTCTCTCAGACATTAAAGAGGATTAGTGTAGTTCATGCCAGTTTAATAGCATCTTCATGGGACTGAGATTTACTGTCATTTTATAAAATCAAACATTTTTCTTTCATGTTCTTTATGGGCAGATTTGTCATATTGGAGATGAATATTTAATAATGATCCAGAGAGTTTTAAATCGGAAACTCTGAGGCATATATTTATATATAAAACATTAACTTGTTGGCTTTGCTACACTTAAAAAAAAAGTTATTTGATCTGTGCTTTGGCAAACTGCAATTTCCACCTCAGCCCTGGAGGTTGAACTGACTTGGCTGTGGCAGAATCCTGTGCAATCACTACTGATAATTGCATGTTTCTCTTTCTGTGCCAGTGTTTACATGTGTTGTGCTTAATTTTAGCTTGCACCATTAAATGATACCCAAATCTCACTTATTTGCGAGAACAGCTATAATTAGGATGATTGTCGATGTTGGGTAAAAGCTTGGAAGCAGAAGAGGCATTCATTGTGTGAATGAGAGGCAGTATTTCCTCTTTTCGCTGCTCCTGACAGAAGATGAAGGGTTAGAAGCTGAGTGGGGCAGCTGAATGATGGCTCCACTGGAGAATGGTTATACTTGTTTATGCATATCTATCTATCCATCCATCCATTAATTGGCAAGTAGAAATAGGTGGATGGTATCCTGTTTCTGTCCAAATCCTGGAAAAAAACACTCGTTTCCAAAGCCTAAAGGCTGAGGTTTTTAACAAACTCCTATTACTTGGTCTTAATGAGCTCCCGTAGAGGTAGGCGCACTCCTCAGCGTTATTACTGTAGGGACAGCGGTTGCAGCTCTGGGACTGACTGGCAGCTTACAGAGACCAGTTCTCCTTGACTGACTGCAGGCTGCACTTCCTGACAGCTGAAAGCTGGCCTCCTGGAGCACAACATACACTCACACACAGAGAAATACACAGGAACACAGGCGCATGAACCTGTGTGGCCCCACAGAGCTGAAGCTAGGCATACTGGGATTTCCATCTATCCATCTATATTCTATATCCTGCTCATATGAGGTTTGGCTTGCACATGTGGTAGAGGTTTTTACAAAATAAAATTTATAAAATAAAATCTCATTCATTCATTCACTCATTCAAATCAAGTTCTCTCCAATTCAGTCTCCTAGGAGACAAGAGGAACGGTCGGGTTTGTGATTGGATTGTAACAGAAAGAAGTGCTCAGGTGAGTAGTGGTATAAAAACATGGATGTGAGTGTGATAGCACAATTTCCTTCTTTCAAACTTTCTTTGAAAGTATGACTAGAATCCTGTTATCTCAACTGCTTCTTTCTATATGTGCACTATAACTGACATGGCTTAGCTGTAGCTTTTACATCACATTTCACAGTAGTGCCTCTGCCTGCCAGTGCTGCACGTGGAGTTCTACAGGGACATGAAAGAGAGGGAAAAAAGTCAAGAGCTTTTCCACTGGTGCACACCGTTTCCTCGTCATCAGACACCTTAGTCCCTATGCGCTAAAGTTGCAGACTGGTTTTGAGCTGGAATAGTTGAAAGATAATTGTCCTGCCAGAAATGTCAGATGGCTGAGAAGAGCTGTCTGATGCATCAAAGTAAGATCATGTCAGCAGTTTTCACATAAGGAGTAATTTTGTAGCAATTAAACGTGAGGTTTTCAAGGCATGTAGTTTGCTACACATACAGGCAAAGCTGGATTATTAAGGTGCACTGGGAGAAATATTTAATATCAGGCCCAAGCAGACGACAAAAGAATCCACGCCAATCTAACTTCATGACCTTTTGGAAAGAGTCCCAGGAAGTCCACAGCAATCAGATGATAAAAAAAAGCAAAAAAACATTTGACTCTGCAGGTTTTCTGCATGTCGACAAGTTCGTGGTAATTGATTGAACAAGTGTATTTTGCAAAATGAGCACAATAAAGCCTACCAAGAAAATAAAGTACAATTTATTTAATTTGTCTCACAGTGGTGTTATGAAGCGACCTGCGCTAAAATGCATTAGGTTTAATTATGTATGTATTGGATTTTAAAAATAACAACGTTGGGATGCTATCTCAAATGCTAATAAAAATGTATTAACGTCTTGTCTATAACCACTTGTTCCCGTGCAGGGTGACGGGGATATGCTGGAGCTTTTCTCAGCTTTCTATGAGCAAAAGGGAGGAGGTACACCCTGGACATTTCATCTGTACGTCACCTGCTGGGATATCAAATAGTTGGGTGACAAATCTAAACTGTTTGAAGGCCTGTATTTTTATTTTTTATTTTTTGCGTAATTCTGCGATACAGTAAGTACAAGTATAGGCAAGTTGTTTGGTACTGTATTGCTAAAATAAGCAAGGTTGCTATCGCTGAGGAAAGAGAAAGGAAAAACAATAATCTGGAGAACAGCGTATGTTCTTAAAGTCCTGTGTGTATTGTTTGTATCGTTCCTATTCCATCATAGCTGATGCTTTTTGAACCATGTGCTCTCCTTGTTTTTGTCCCTTTTTTCTTTTCCAAGAAGCAACATCATCTATGATTTCAGAAAATACTTCAAAAAAGTACATTTAAATTGAAAAGAATATTAATGCAGCTTTTTTTGTTTGGTTTTCTATCTTTCTTTCTTTCTTTCTTTCTACTAAAAAAGGCCATTCTCTAACTTTATATCACTATAAAGTTCAAGTGAGGCAAATTCATACATTAGAAACATTGTGCATTGTGTTCCTTTAAACATGTTAAGATTGACAGCTATGCACCACAGAGATTAGAGGACTGCACACCTACGGAGAAAACCCACGTTATAGATTTAACTGAAAGCCTGTTGGATTTATTCTGCTGCCCTGATTGAGAGCGGAAAATTACTACCAAGATGACTCTTTTTTTCTTTTTTTGTTTTTAAAATTATTTATTTATTTATTTTACATTTAAAGTAGTTCCAAAAAAACCTTTCACAGGAGAAAGTTGAGATGAAGGATAGACCACTGCTCCAGTTTATTACAGCTAGACTGAGTCACTTCCTTTCCCACTAGTGTGCTGTGAAAACAGCTTGAGTGTAACCTTGGCAGGAGCTGCTAACGACGTGAAAGTGTAAGTAACACAATCTAACAATGCTGTTAACTTATTCCACTGCCGGGGAAGCTCCTGTGTGCTGATGATTTCACATTAGAGCAGTTTTGTTTGGTTAAAACAAACCGATCTGTTTGCTTTCTTGTGTTGTTCATTTGAGCCGGTCTGAAACCTGTCAGTCAGCATTCTCGGCAACGCTGCCCCCAGCGCTTCAGAGCAGAGAACGCTGCTTAGTTTTTCATGACTCTGACACCTAATCTTATTTGTGCCTTCTCCTTGTTTTAATCATTTGCACTTGGCTGGATGGTTGGACAAGTTTTTTCCCATAATGTGTCAAACTCAGAAGCCACAATTATTATTTTTATAGATACACCTTTTGCTGGGTTGTATCACACTTGGAAGGGATAAAGGGGTTTCAGCTTAAAAAAAAGTGAGGCGCTGTATGTCCAAGACTCACTTTTACTAAAAACTGAAGCCAATCTACTGTCTTGATTTCATTTAATTTAGATCACACAATGCAGTTGGCTTTAAAAGCAAACTTCGTGGCTTGCAGAAGTTAAATGTTGATATGAAATGAAATAAAACACATATTCAGTCCACAGAAGGCAGCGGGTTCTTGGACGCTACATAAATTTACCTCTTCTTCATTGTTGCACCAAGGAGATGTGCTGAACAAAACAGTTTTTCATGGCAGTTACCACACACACCGCCATCTCAAACCACATGATCAGATGATAACTTGATCAAGCGATCACGTGTGAACATTAACAACCTACTCCAGACCTGCAGAGTTACCAGGCTGATTTGTCGTGTTTGCCTTCTTTCTTGACACATATTTACCACAGATTAATTTCTCAGTTGCTTATCCACTTCATTGAACCAAGATTGCTTCCTCACAGCATTTTTCTTACTCTTTAAACTTTGCTATCTCTAACACATCTCACATCTCAACACCAAAAAAATAAAGAAAAAAAAAAGAAAAGATAAAACTCCAACAATGTAGCAATGCACATAGCACACCTAAATGGGAAATTAAAATAGCTTTAATCCCACAACTCAACTTTAGTGTTCTTATTCTGAACTCAGTGATATTGGGTTGATGACTTTCTGTCTTGGATTAGGTTGCAAAGGGTATAAGTACCAAGCAGACTTAATCTGGAGATTTAAAATGTTAATTTCACCAAAGTGGCTCAAAACGGCAAATGCATTTAGAGCAATTTACATAAATAAATAAATAAATAAATAAATATATAAATATATAAATAAATATATAAATAAATAAAACAAAAAAAACAACTCTAATTGAGCTGAGATTCAGATATCACGTCACATATTTCAGATGTGTTGGTATGTATTGGATGGATGGATGGATGGATAGATAGATTCATACAATAGTTTTGACATGTCTGGAATGAAGCAATAAATACAACTGAAATGAAATGAAAAAGTTACCAGACATGGGAAGAAAAACGCAGCATGGTAGTCGTGTCTCTGCTGCATGTGTATTTATAAACAAAATCAACATTTTCTCTCCTTCCAAAAATGTGCATTTCACTGTACCAAGTCTGTCCCTCCAGTCCCACTCCCCCTCAGGAGCCTGTCGTGTTGATAAAACTATTGTATGATGCAGGATTCAGAGACTGTGCAAGAATCATATTCATGTCTCTTCTGGAGCTTTGCACTTTCACAGCCGCAAGCTCAAAACTCAGGAGGACTTTTCTGAAAACTCCACAAAGCAAAAAAGGAACTCTCATAGAGAGAACAAAAGTAATATGAGACTGGAAAATTATTATATTAAAACCCCACAAATTAAACACTGTACATTTGCTACAAACTTTCTTTTATTGAACACATTGTTTTGTGGACTTGATGAAATTCTCAAAAAATATTAAATATTATTTTCTTTTCTTTTCTTTTTTTAGTTTCAAAAACAAATAAATGTTCTGACTTGGAACCACTGGTGTCAAAACCTACGTAAAAGTATTGTTAATGTTCATTAGGTTTTAAAAAGAGGATACCTTGAAAACTGATGTTGCCACTACGCTGTCTCACTGTGGCTACAGTGTTGTGTGATGTGCAGTGTTGTTTTTGCCCTAAAATAGTGAACAGTGGTGAAAAAGGCCTACCTACCGGGCATTAATAGTATAGTATAATAGCATAGTATAATTTTCCTCGTGGGTTTAGGAAATAAAGTATCTATCTCCATCTTGGTCTTGCTATCCTACACCTAAGCCACAGGCAGAAATCAATATATCGCTGCTTAATTCTAAATTATATGATATGCAATGGAGGTATTTCTGGTAATGATGGCTCTTTACTGGGGTCCAGCTACTGTACTTCTGAAGAAACTCCCATAATGTTAATATATATTCTGATGGTGTACTAGAATTGGTGTTGATCCCCCGTACTCCCAAAATCTACCAAGCGAGACATGTTAGAGGTTTAAGCCAAAAATAATAAATACTGTTAGATATTCATAACCAAAAGATCAAAAAATGAGATGCAGACTGTTAAATATGAGATCTATAAGCTCTAAGTCTCTTCTATAATTATCTTAGTCAACTATATAATTATCGAGACTCAGAGCTGAGATAACATCTGCAACAACTTAAAACTATTTCCGAGTTC
>JBAMYA010000012.1:6430176-6446775 GCA_037176975.1 Arrhamphus sclerolepis
ATTGGTCCCTCACCTATAAACCTGAGAGGTTTACTGTATGTCCCATCGGAGGATGGAAGAGGAGAAATCCTTGAAGGACTTTAAAAAAAAAAAAAAATCAGAAATATTAGGCTACTTTGTTTCAAGGCCATAATTCATATGAGATCAAATGACCATGAAGCAATATCTTTAATGTCATCAGTTCCACCTCTGTAATGCCTACCTACATGTGGGAATTCACTGATTAGCAGATCAAAGGTAAGAGGTAGAGAGTTACCCAACTGGAGATGAATTGGGCCATATTTTATAATACCTAGCCAATTACCCCTTTTCAATAAGCCAGTCCCATGGAGACCCTCTTCTTCCCTTCAACTCTCTTCCTCCTACAGAAAATTCAGTGCGTCTCCAGAAATAGTGACTGGAAATCAATGCTCTTGCTTGTTCTGGGGAGCATTTTCACCTGCATGTGAAGTGGCTTTTATTCCCCCTTTTAGAAGACAAGCAGCATGTAGAGTTACTTTAGTTGTATAAGGAAAGGAAATTGATCATTCATATTAAGGTATGAGAAAAAGCACTTTTCCCCTTTCCCTTTTGTTGTAAAAATTAAATTATTTATTTTATTTTATTTTATTTTTTAACAGTTGGTATGGACCCAAGACATTTCATATTTTTTGTCAGCTTCATTTCATTTGTAGATATAAACATCACTTTTCCAGGCCTGTAACACATCCCAAACAGTGTTGGGATGAGTGCAGTTTAGTGTTTGTAAGGTCCAGAAACAAATAATTAATTATGTTACTTCAGGTGATGTCAAAAGATGATAGAAATTATTATGTAGTACATAAGATGGACTGGACATTAGCAGGACTTTAATTTTTGTGACTGTAATGTGATGGAAGATGAGTATCATTTTGTGCTTTACTGTCCTCGGTATTCTGATTTAAGACTTTTCTTTCTTTATTTGTTTAGTTCTGTATTGGGGGTTCCATGGCGTACCGACTAGAGAACTGGGCTGGCAACCGGAGAGTTGCCGGCTCAATCCCCAGTCGGTACCAATGTGGGCGGGCGGAGTGCTGAACAAGTGCTTCCCCACGTCCACATCCATGGATGAGGTGCCCCTGAGCAAGGCACCTGAAACCCCCAGCCGCTCCCTGGGCTCCGCCCTGGGTCCAGCAGCCCAGATGGGTCCAGCAGCCCAGATGGGTCAAATGCGTAGGTAGAATTCTGAGGATAAAATTCTGAGTTGGATGTACAGTATGATAGGGGAAATGTTTGCATTTGCTACTTTTGTTTTGGAAAGAAGACAACAAATGCTGTATCCTGGTTGAAGTTAAAAACTTAAAGACATAATGGTATTTCTGAGGAGCCTGGGAGTTATATATAGCCATTTTGTTCTGCAAGCGGGCTGGGCACATGTGGTGCATGGCACTTAAATACAATGAATCAATCAATCAAAGCAGGGGTTAAGGGTAAAATTTATTTATTTAGCAAACTATCACTCTGGAGGCACACATTTGAGGTCCACTAAAACTACACAAGACTCACTAATAGAAAGCTGTGTATGATCTCTACTTTATCAGCAAACGTGTAAGAAAGATTATTGAAATGTTTAAAAACAATTTTCCTGGGAAAACAATTATTCTATAATGCTGAATGTCACTATAAATTCAAGAAATCTGGTGGAATTTCAGAGCAAAATGAATAAATAAAAAGGGAAGGGAGCAGGCCTCAGTTGCATAACAGTGGACCAACTGCTCCTGGAAATGGTACTGAATGAGGAATTTTCATTATCAATAGCTTATAACAGCTCTTTAAACCTGCTAAACAGCTGAGTTACCACAAACGCACAAGAGGGTCCTTGAAAGGACTACTAGGCAAAAAAAAAAAAAGAGAAAGGAATAATAATGCCCAGTATTGATTCACGCAACACAGTCAGAATTAACCAGGAGAGTGTTACAGCAATAACCGCCTTCAGATGGCGCTGAACACACCATAGAAAAAAAAAAGACGCACCACACAACAAAGTTAAAGGACGCGCAAAGCGCCGTATATTATAGCAGTGGCCCAAAACCTCCCAAACACATGTTCCTTCCTTTTTGAATATGTCCATACGCATTTGACTAATAGTCCAAACTAACAGAGAAAATAACGAGTCTGGACCCTAGCTCGTCCAGCAGTCTTTTAACACAAGAAGCAGGTCTGCGAATCCTTAGCAGGTAATCCACAACAAAAAAACCTAAAAACAAAAATACGATCGCAGCTAGTGGTATACCACACCAAAAAAGTACAAAAAAAAACAAGGAACGATATTACCGGATCTGATGGTGATATTCCACAGGTTTGGCAGTTGGACGGTATCTCCCCCAAGCGTCCTCTTTGTGGAGAAGTCCAGTACGACAACGAAGGTGTGGCATTTTCTTTCTCTTTTCTTTTTACTCCAGTTATGATAGTCCCGAACTTATCGTATTTTCTTTTAAACTTTTAACAACCCAAGGACACTTTTCCCCATGCAATGTGGTTGTAGGACAACCCTGGCGCCACGCGTTCAAAAACGCACATGCACTTGCTGGCTCTCTTTCCCCCGGGGCCGCCCACACCTCTTAAATAAGGTTGGGTGCACGCTGATAGGAACAGCAATGGGACGGGGCTTTATATTGCTGCCCCACATCTATAGCCCAAATCCACAATGGATAATACCTCACATTACTGCACAGTAGCTAAGAAACATACATATTTCTCTATTTCCTTTAATACATGTACTGTGCAATAAAACATTAGAGACACTAAATTAATGTGATGGTGTCACAGCTGATAATCACATGGGATAAATGTGGGAAACCTTTGTTAAGCACCACAATAAGAGCTACTGTACGTTGACAAATGCCATTTAAAACTTCACTTTGCAAAAAAGAATTGTATGTCAACCTATTACAGGAGAAATGTCTATTACATCCAGACAAATTAGCATTCTGGATCTTTTTTTTGTAAGAAATGGAACAAAGGTGAAAAGAACCATCCAAATTGTCAATCACAGACAAGTCCAAAAGCCAGTTTCCACAATGTAACAGAGTTGTAACAGTGCCCTTGGCAAATGTCACTACATTTCTGTGATGGCATCATTAATGCAGAAAAGTACACTGAGATTTACACAGAGCTGAAACACTTCATTGCTTGGTGTTCTCAAAGCCAAAATGCTTTGCAAGGGCTGCAAGAAGGACTGGCAACATTACAAAGCAGTAATAGCTTCACTCTCCCAACATTTTTGGACTGTGGCTGAAATGCGAAAACAAATTCATATTGCAAAATGAACTGAAATCAGTGGAAAAAACTTAACAAACAAAAAAACTGATATCAAAAATGTAACTAACCCAAATAAATTTAACTTATCTGTGTATCTATTGACTTTATTTTAAAATGTAAATCTTTACCAGTGCCAAGAGTCAAGAGTTGACATTTTCAGTTTCACGGCTCTTGGGTAGTGTTTTTTTTATTAAATTTCTCACATTACATTAAGTGATGACATGCTCTTTACTCAGATCAGAAAACCTACATGAAATTTAGCTAATCAGCCAATTCACAGTCGTGTCACACTAAGTAAACCATTCTGTGTCAACACAGGATTATCGCGATCTCTAGGGGTTAATTTGGGATTTGCCACGTCGGGTGGTGGTGTCCATATAGAAAAACACGACTGACACCTGACGTCATTGAACAAATTGACGTTTTTTTAACTGTATAACAACACTGGACAAAAACATAAGACACTTCACACTGGTCTGTACAACCAGCAGTCTTTCTGTGTGCAGCTGAAAATGTGAATCTGTAACAACTGTAACAGCAGCATCATTAAAAATAAAGGGGGGTGGGAGTGACGGGTTCAGCCACAACAGGTTCATCATATAGCTAAAATAGCTAGCCTCATTAAATACTTAATGGAGAAAAACAGCCTCCAATCTCATAATGATGTTACTGTATAATTTGTCAAAATTCTGTTACAGCACCTTATTTTTTCCTCCCTGCCTTTCCATCGAGCTGTCACTCAGGTATCTGGCCGTGTGCTTCTCATGTCTCACTGAATGACAAGTGAACAAGGTCGCCAATTTTTTTGGGAAAAACCATTAAGTGATTGTGTCGGGGTGTGTAGATATGCGAGTGTGCTCTCATATGGTTTAAATAAATAAAAAAAACAAATACTGAGAACCAATAATTATGAATGATTTACACTTCAGCTTTAAATTGTTCATTCAGACAGGTTTTTGCCTGTGAATCACAAAGACTGCAATGTGCAAATATACGATAAAAAAAGATAATTGCATAGTTGAGCAACCCACAGGTATTTCAATAAGATGGGACCTTTAGAAACCATGAAATAATTGTTACTTGGGGGGGCATCTCCACTTTATTGACAAGCTCTAGTTTTGAAGAATGTGGCTACTAAGCTAATATCTGTAATTCTAGCTAAATAGCCAGCTGATCCCTCGACGATTCCACAATGATGGCTAGTCAATGGCTTTATTTGCCATCAATGAAAGAAACACCTCCCTAGTAATACATAAATTTGTTGTTTATATAATTTGACCTGATTTGTCCCACAGAGCGTGAAAAGCAGCATGGTCTAGTTTTAAAGCAGCACTTTCCACCGCCTGCTTGGCTGGATTTGCGACAGATTACAAACTTATCCAGTGGTTTCTAGATCATATGACAGTTTTTACCCTCCAGCCTCCACGGGTTAATGTAATGCCATTGTATGTGTCAGGGTCCACTCATGGTATTTTATTTCAAAAATTCACCAGTGTTTCTGCCATTCTCAAGACTGACTTCCTGACAACTAGGTAAAATTTTTGGGGTCTTGCATGGTTCAGCACCAAAATACACTCGACATGCATCTCTGGTGAACACTTCTATACCGCCATTGACTTCAATGGCCGTGTCTTGCAGGAGCTGGCACGGCCATGTCCTGTGGGGGTTAAGCTTTATGTTGGAAACCAAAATCATTTTTGAATCAGGCTTTAAATATGTTTATTTTTGCTTTAACGTTTTAACATGAAAGCCAGCCCCTAGTTGTGTCGAGGAACCGTAAGTAAACTCACATTGTAGTTGCATCAAACTAGCATGAATGATGTATACCCTTACTGTTTACTTCTGTGCTCTCTCATGTCTCTTTCCCCCTTTTGTCACTTCAAGAGCATGAACTAGCTCATGAAGCCTCCACCTGTCTGTGATTGGTTGCACCAATGAAGACTGTTTATTAAAAAAAAAAAAAAAAACTATCATGTGTACTCACTGAATGTGACAAAATGGGTTCTGGTATAGAATAATTGCTTGCCTCACTTCTTTAAAGGATTATACCACTTTTTATTTTGCAGTAGGTAAAGATTTGCTCTCAAATTCAGAAGGATTTTAGATGAATTCGACAGTCAATTGGATTCTCTTTCACTGGCAAGATTTCTACGTTTTTTTATGTGGAGTTGGAGTTTCTATTTGGCATCATTTTATGTGCATGCTGTTATTAGACTAGGACACCGTGTGCGAGTAACACATTTCGTCTTGATTTTGTGAAGAGCTATTGCCATACCCCAGAGGTTTGAGGGATGCATACGTCCTGTTGGTGAATAAATTCTGTGCAGAGCCACAATGATCGAGAGTTTGAGATTATCAGTAACAGCAGCCTCATTTTTCACCTTGTAGCTTTACAAACCTTCATCAGAGACGACAGAGATTAACGGGTGCAGCACTGGATTGACTCTCTACCTCCCCTGTCAACATCGTCTGCTTCTGAAAGCTTAATTTTTGTAGCAGAAAGAGGAAAAACTATCACATGGGGCAGAAGTCTGTTTATCTGTTGTGGATATTATCAAAGATGTTATCTTTTGAGCCTAAGAAAATGAGCTACTAAAATTTAGGAGTCATATCATCACCATTTAAAGGTATTTCTCCTTTCTTGATCCTGAGACCAAATTAATGAAAAAAAAGAAAAGAAAAAAAAAGAACATATCACGGACATGCAGATGGATTTCACGGCTTATCTTTAATATCTGTTTATTATGAAACTCAATCAGACATCAAAGGCTGTCAACAACAAAAAGCACAGCTCAGCTGGAGCATTTTGACGGCTTCAAATCACAATTTTTCAGTCCTGAATATCTGATTTCCCAGTTAACACTTAAGCACTTCTAGCATCTTAAAGTGACTTCACAAACTTAAAAATACATAGCACGCTGAGAGGCGTCCACAACCTCTCTACCTGCAACATGACACTCAAGAGATGGAGTGGCAGACTCCATCTCTCTGATCCACGGTTCCAACTGCATCACTCAAGTTCATAACCCCACTCACACATGCACATACACTGAAGCCACCTCACCAACGAAACACATGCAAATTCAAATGCGCGCTCTCGGAGAGGAGACTTGCATGCAGATCAGTGCACATGCACTCGCGGGCAGTCATCATCCCACTGCTCATCTCTATTCCCCTTGCTGTCCAGTCTTGTCCAGGTTGGTCGTCTGGAAAGTGGAGGAAGGCTGAATCTGTCTACTCTACTTACTATCATTGTCTGGCAGCAAACCTACAGGGTCAAACACAACTTCGCTTCCTCTCACATGCCTCAGCAGGGCTTGATTGATCCTGCCTGGCACCACGGAGTCCAGTAGAATGAGGCAGTGAAACTGCAATCCTCTGCAAATCTGGCACCAGGCCGGGGTGACATTGGAAGGAATGGATTCACATGGATTTGATGGATGAGCTTGGATTTGACAAAAACATTATGAAATCATTCGATTGCTCTTTAAGGGCTCTTTCGAGACGAAGACAAGCAGAGCTTGCAAATTCTCTGAATATTTTGTATGTAAAGAAGTAAAAATCAAGGCTTAAAAAGAGATGGTACATTTGCGAGAGAGGGATTATTATTCAGCCATCCTGGCTTTAGACTATTAAATAAGAAGATTCCAATATTTTTTCTCATTGGCTTTAAAATGAACATCCTTCCTCAGCACTGGCAGCAGCTGCTTCAGCCTGTTGTGTTGGTCTTTGTCAACATGTCTTTACAGCTCTGTTCATAGTGGCCAATTTAAGGGGGTGGAGTCAGGCTGTTGACATCGAGTTGGTTGGAAAAAAAAGGTGGGTCCCCCACAAATCTGAACAATTCCTGAATGGCAGAGTCGTACCATTTCCTCTCACGTACATGGTCTCAAGCAGCACAATTGATTACTTTTACTTTCTTTTCTTTCTTTCGTAAAGTCTGTCCTATAATGTCTGGGATCCACCCATGCACTGGGTAAAATGGTAGCTGTTGGTAAGTGTTAACACTAAAAACTGTGAAGTCATCTCCTGAGGAAAATGTGTGTAATTACTGTGCCTATTGACTCACGTGGGCTTTATTTTTGCAATGAATTTATAACCATATGAAAATTAACTGACCTTAATGTATTGACATTTAATGAGAGGTGTTAAAGCAGTTCAGTACTTGGCAGTTTGATGCCGTGATATGACTCATAAACTGTATATCATAATAACAAGCTTATTATTAGACTATCAATTCAGACAACATCCTTAAATTGGAATGCAGTTAGAGCTGCATATGGCTGTTAGACAATATTAACTTACATAAACTTTAATGGGTTAAACTTAATTCAGCAACTCAAATGTCCTCTCAGTCCCTTACATGATAATCTATTTCATATATAAATATATATTTCATGCTATATGTGCTATACTCAGATACTGGAATATCTTATTTAATGAAGGATATTTAATGAAGGAGTTAAAAGAAATCCAAAACAAACTGGGATATCCTCTCCCACAGAAGAGGATATCTTCTGATTTGTTGTAAATGTACCAGATTTTTTTTTTGGTTGTTATTGTTTTTATTGACCCATGGTGCCATGTTGGCAAAAGATGACTCAACAACTGCCTGACCCAAGTCAATCTAAAAACAGACAAACGGGTGGTACAAGCAAGCCTGGAGGCAGCCTGAACAAACCCATCTTAGTGCAAACCTGTACAAACCTGTGAGTCATGTGAAAGGATACTTTATCCATTTAAACATACAGTTATTGGTTACTACAAAGAGTAAACCTCTGGCGACTTTTCCAAGTCAGCAGACAGCATCCAAGGAGGGGACTTAAAGGTACAGTAACTATAATACAATATTACAAGTGGAAGATGAAAGAAGGTGCTCAAAGGCAATAATGTATGTATGTTTTATAAAATAACTATTTGCCCTTTTCCACTAGTACCTACTCAACTCGGCTTGGCTCAACTCGACTCAACTTGGCTTGGTCTTAGTCATTTTCCATTGGGGTCTTCATGGTAAGACAGCCCGAACCACAGTGACATCTTTATATGTGGCAATTCCCGTCACATATGCAACAACAACAGTGGAGGACGTCGAAGCGTCCTCGTTGCTTACCATTTTTAGCTCTATCAAAGTTTAGCTGTAAAAATAAAGTTGTAAAGGTAAAGTAAATCACAGCCACTATTGGCAAGATTTAAATATGGCGGGTGTGGAGGAGTCACTCGAAAGACTCATCAATAGGGATTGGAATTGATAAGATTTTTACGTTTCCAATTCCATTTTCGATTCTGAAAAACGATTAGGTTCTTTATCGATTCCCTTATCGATTCTCATTTGGATAAAAAAGGACAACAGGGCATCAGCATCACTAAAATAAAATTTTAATAATAATAAAATAAATATCCTTCTGTAGAAATGAACAAAATACAACAAATTATTCTGTGGCAATACCACACAAATTTTTCTAATAGAAATTAAAATTCTCCTTTAAAAAAGAATATGAGCTTAGCACTCAAAAATAAAACTACTATCAAGTCAAATCCAATGGAACTGTGCAAATCTGCAACCATCAACTATGAAGAATTAACAATTCTTTTACACAAATACAAGCTTCTGGCTCTGAGCCAGTTAGACTCTGTCTCTCGTGATGGTCATCTAAATTTTACTGCATGAGAAGGCATTAATTTGACGTTAACCATTACTAATAGCAGATTTTACAATGACGCAAATGGTGCTAACATGATTGGCAGTGTTTGTTCGTTAATTAGCAGCAGTATTTTTAGTCAAGGACATGCTAACATTGCTGCTGCTGCTGGGTTGAGAATCACTAGTTAGTCCTTAGTCTGGAGTGGATCGAAAACGCTAGTTACTGCATGCTGTGTGCGCAAATGTTTCTGCATATTGGTAGTATTTCCTCCCTTTGGTGAAATATCCACTTTGCAAGTTGCCCTGTGTCGTCTTTTTAGTGAAATGTAACCAGATTTTTGAGCATTTGTACCGCCTGGGCGTCATGTTTACTATTGTAAGTGGGGGAGTTCTGGTTATGTTGTGTGCTCTTATTTTGAAAGGTGTGACAATGTTGTGGTAGCCATGTTTACCCTGATGGGGTTGTATTCATCCTGCTGGAGACTGTAAGAAGGGAAGTTTGTGATTAAACAGAGGTGAGTTTCCGTCCTCCAAACCTATTTCAACTCTTTTATTGTCCCACAGGACAGGTTTGAAGCCCTCACAGCTCGCACGTTGCACTATTGACTGCTGGCTGCATTGGATTTGCCAAGTACGTTGCGTATCTTGCGTAAGCTACGCAATGTGCGTGATAACGTCATTCTCGCCCACTGGCATCGATAAGGGAATCATTTGCAAAATTGGCAAACAATTCCAAGGAATTGAAACACTGAGAACCAGTTCTCAACAAGAACCAGTTCTCAATTCCCATCCCTACTCATCAATGACGTCACTCTCTGGCCAATCAGTGGCCTGCAACCTGGTGATGTTGCATTTTAAGCCCAACTCAGCCTGGTTGGAACCCCAGCCAAGTAGGTGTGAAAAAAGGAGGAGAGTCGAGCTGAGCCAAGTAGGTACTAGTGGAAAAGGGCCATATGTTTCCATTACAGTTTTTACCAAACACAAATAAGTCATTCCAAGATTAATGGTGAGGACATTCAGAAACTTTTTGGCAGGGTAGTTTCTATTTCTCTCTCTATTTTTACCTCAAAATAATGTTGGTCTCTGCGTCAAAGTGTCACAAGGCAAGACACTTATGCATGTAGCTGGCCTCATCTCTGGGATTGATGGGATAATTTGTTCCAATGGAGATTCTTTTCAATTTCCAATTTGTGCAATTGCAACAGTAATAAAATTGCATCAACAGTGAAAAGAAAAAAAATTCAAACTTTAAAAATATGCAAAAAAACAAAAACCCTTGTAGACCATTTAATTAAATTAGAGGCATGCTGCTTACCATATGTAACTCATTTATGAACTATCTTTATTTTCCACCATCATTGTTCTATTTTGTCCTGATTGTGCTCCTTTCTTGGGTAAAGTTAGCTTTAGTTTGCCTTCCAAAGCCATTCAGTTAAAGCTGGAATGACTCAAATTGAAGATGGCAGGTGCATGACTCACCTGCAACTGCACTAGATCATACACTTTCACCAAGGAAGGCTCAAGTAAACATCGGCCATTCCAAATATTTTGGGAATCCCGGGGTGGCGTTGGTGGGCTCAACTTTAGTGGTCACGCTCCAGATGGCCAGTCCATCTGTGACACCCAAATGGCCAGACTTGCTTAAGGGCCTTTTGTGATGAGAACGGAACATGCTGAAGTGTCCAGGTCAATAAGTGATATTTTTGAGTGTCTTGAGGCCCTCCCAGAAACCAGAGAATCACAAAGTTCCACACCATTTTCCCTGCTATATCTTATTGAAGGACAAATATTTCAAAAATACCAAAATACAACACTGATAAAGCAATGCTTCCTAACACTCTTCCAGGTGAAAAAGCATCCTTCCATGGCAACTCAAACTTTGTGAATTGGGGGAAGACGCAAAGGTGCATCATTAGTGCACTGTTGCTATGGCATCTGTGTTGTTAAAAGTAGTAAACCTATAACTCTTTCCAGAAGAACTGGTGAAACAATTAAGTTATTTTTTTGTTTGTTTTTGGCATTCTGGGCAAGCTTAAACAAGGTCCTTCAAAAACTAAGATGAGTTTTATTTTGGCTTGGAAAGAATAAGGAGAAAATCTCTTTTGGAGGCACATCTCATGCTTTCTACTATGCTTTTTCAGACACCAGCGATCCTGGTCTTTAAATAAAATACAAATAAATAAAGCACTGAATCTTTGTGTCTTTGTGCCTTCTTATTAAAAGCATTCACCTTTACAACTAACCAAAGTACGTTGTGATCCATCTTTGTGGTTGCAGTTGTGCAAGCTAAGATTAGAAACGGCACTAGATGAGGCAGCAGCACTGCTGCCAGTGGCATATCACAAGGATAAGTCTTATATTTTTTGCACTTTTCGGTCTTCAGCCAAAAAAATACCTTTATTTTGTTTTCCCTCCAGTTTCTCCTTTTACTTTTTTCATTCAGTGGGTCATTTTTTTTCTTCATCTTTTCAAGTCATGGCACTCTCATTCTTTTTCCAAACCCTGCGTACTCCAGCTATTCTCACTTTTTCTCTTATGAAATGGGTCTGACACTCTCTCATTTACAGCCACTTCCACCAGTACAGAATGTAGCAAACCAATCGCAGTGGGTTGAGGTGGGCTTTATTTTGAGATTCGTACAGGAGCAATACAGTTCAGTTCAACTGAGCCTTCCCCTCACGTCGTATCAAAGCCTTCCAGATTCTCCACACCAAAAAGATCTTTTGCCACTTCATGTACATCACATCAGCCATGAAGGGATAGATGTGAAGCTTCTTTGCTTTGGTTCGATGTAATGTGCACTTTGCAGCATCATAGTAGGACACCATGGTTGTTGAACGTAAAAAATGATGTAAAATGAATGATCTGTATTGCTTAATTTGGCTTGTTGCTTTCTTTTCTGAAAGAGACTTGAATGGCGCTGCAACCTAGCAGACAAAAATAGCAACACTTCATATCTGTGAAGGGAAATTATATGTTGCATTAACTTTCATTATTAAAGTTTCGTTTTCGGTTATAGCTGTGGGCAGGAAGGATCTCTTCTCCACAAAAGACTTCTAGAACAGACAAACATCCAAAATGGCAGGAAAATTGCTAACAACAATCAGTTTCTACCTCAATGCTGACAGCAATCATTCCAGTTCCACTGTAAACCATTATGAATGTATTTTGAATTGAATTTGAATTGTATTTTTTTTTTTTTTTTAAGGTTGGGTCTCCCTTCACATGCTTCTTTTCTCTGATCGATTGTATGCCTATCCACTGGTGTCAGGAAGCAGTTTCTTTTGCATGAATTGGTAGTGTCTCCTGGAAATCCAAGTCAAATCCAGAAAAAAAACAGATTTAATTATTTTGTATTGAAGAGGAATATAACTCAGATGGTCCCTTCATTGTAGGAGCTTAGAAAGAAGCTATAAAAAGCAATTATTTGACCTACAATCAGTGGAAGACAAAAATAATGCAGTGGAAATTTGTCAAATAGTTAAAAGAAGGTCTAAAATCACATACAGGGGTTAAACAAAGGAAAAAAAGATGCTGAGTGATGCTGGATACCCAGCATCACTAATTGTACCAATCAAATGGAGCTATTGAGGCCAGCTACAAAGAAATAGCCTATGACATAACAAATGGCAATAATGGAATAAAAATCAATGGTCAGACTCAACAGTGTCGTAAAAAATGTCATAAGAAAATGAAGCCTAAATCAATAATGTTGGAGGGTTGAATCATCTTAATTGATACTCTGAGTTGGTTTGGAATGAGGATATATATTAACCTTATAGCATGTAACTTCTTTATTGGAATGATTAACACTATTGAATGTTTTTACATTGTTATTGATTCTTCTTGCAATGCCTCACAATTCTGGTTTCTAAAAAGTTTATTTGCACTGGTAATTGTTTTTTGTAAAAGAAAATTATTTCCAGTATCGTTGACCTCTGTAACCCTGCCTTTCGTAAACAAACTGTTTACAACCAACTCTGATGCTTGCTTTAATTTTGGAAATGTGTCAGTGTTTTTATGTATTTTGCTTAGCTTATTCATCTTTGGTTCTCACCTTCTCACCTTCTATTCTCAAAATAAATCAATAGCTACGAGACTCACCCTAAATCAACAGTCCAGCTCCCAAAGCTGGTAGATTGTTGGTAGTTTACATTTCTACACTAATAAGTATATTTTACTGTCCATTTTACTGCCATCAAGCCAATATTATGTATCAGCCAAACCTAACCTTATAGTAGGGTGTAAAATACAAACATATTTATCCGTAAGTAGGGGTATGGTTGATTGTTTGGCAGCTGGCTGTGGTTAATGGCATGCGATTGTTAGTTTAGCACTTCTTGATTTTACTTTAAGATCTCAATCAAGACCAAACACAGTTTAATCACAAGTGTTTTCTTGTCGTGCTGTTAACTGTGAGAAAAAGGATGATTGGACTGGTTTTGGGTTGATCTGAGAAGGTTCAGGTGCAATAGCAAAGCAACCAGAAGCAGCTGTCTTGGTGTCCGGTTGAAGGCTGCTAACCAGAGGAAGCCAGCTGAACTACCTCTAGCTTATTGACTTCTATTTCTTGTAGCATGTAGGTCTTTCAATTGAGAGCTGCCATTTTGTTTCAGTACTCTTCTGTGCATGGCTACCTGGTCTCTTTGGCCTTCAGGCTTGTTCAACCTAACTGGCTGAGGCTATGTGCCATCTAAGTTCTTAACAACATGGCTGTGATTGGGCCCAACCTACTTCTGGTATCTGACTTAGTTTGAAGACTGACCAAAGTCTGACTGACTGCTTAATCCTGGCTTGTAGTTGGAGCAATCAGCCATTTTCATTTCACCTGTTTATGTTGTGTGTGTTGGTTTATTTTTCTTTTGAAGTTACTTGACTGATGTTCTGACGTGGTGCTGGATTTTTGTATTTGTCTATTTATTGTAGATTTTTACTTTGACGTGACCTATACTTTAGAATTCTGAACCTGTTTTTGGATTTGCGGATTGAGGATTTGACTGAAATTATACTCACCAGCCACTTTATCAGGTCCACCTTGCTAGTGAAAGGTTGGACCCTCTTTTGCCTTCAGAACTAACTTAATTCTTCGTGGCATATGTTCAACAAGGTGTTGGAAACATTCCTCAGAGATTTTGGTCCATATTGACATGATAGCGTCACACAGTTGCTGCAGATTTGTTGGCTGTACATTTATGATGCAAATCTCCTGTTCCACCACATCCCAAAGGAGCTCTATTGGATTGAGATCTGGTGACTGTGGAGGTCATTGGTGTACAGTGAACGCATTGTCATGTTTAAGAAACCAGTTTGAGATGATATTAGCTTTGTGACATGGTGCATTATCCTGCAGGAAGTAGCCATCAGAAGAAGAAGGACATGGTCAGCAACAATATCCGGGTAGGCTGCAACATTTAAATGAAAATATCCCCCATTACACCACCAGCAGCCTGAACCGTTGTTACAAGGCAGGATGGATCCATGCTTTCATGTTGTTTACACCAAATTTTGAATCTACCACCTGAATGTCGCAGCTGAAATCGGGCCTCATCACACCAGGCAATGTTTTTCCAATCTTCCATTGTCCAATTTTGGTGAGTCTGCGAATTGTAGTCTCAGTTTCTTGTTCTTAGCTGGCAGGAGTAGCACCCAGTGTGGTCTTCTGCTGCTGTAGCCCATCCTCTTCAAAGTTCAACAAGTTGTGCATTTTCTGTATTCTGCATTCCTTGGTTGAAATGAGTGGTTATCTGAGTTAATGTTGCCTGGCACCAAAAACCATGCCCTGTTCAAAGTCACTTCAGAATGGGGA
Organism: Arrhamphus sclerolepis; assembly: GCA_037176975.1. Lineage (NCBI taxonomy): Eukaryota > Metazoa > Chordata > Actinopteri > Beloniformes > Hemiramphidae > Arrhamphus > Arrhamphus sclerolepis. The sequence continues at coordinate 6,444,903 of JBAMYA010000012.1, forward strand.
AGAAACCCCCTTTCTTCCCCATTCTGATGCTTGGTTTGAACTTCAACAAGTTGTCTTGACTACCTCTACATGCCTAAATGCATTGCCTAAATGTAATTGGCTTATTAGCTATTTGTGTTAACAAGCAATTTAAAAGATATACCTAATAAAGTAGCTGGTGAATGTAATAGTTCTGAAGAGGAACATATTACTCGAATGAATGTTTTGGATTTTGCTCGGAATAATCATATGCATAATATTATTCCCCTCTGGCCTAATTATCCTTGCATTTGAGTCTAACTTCCTGTCTCTGCTCTCTGGTGGCTCCTGCGCCACCTGCTGGTCTGGAGGTATCACTGGATTTTCTATCTTCCTTCCTTTCATGCACACATTTTTTTGTGTGTTTTGGGTCTTTTCATATAGTAAGATTAACAAAAGTACTCTTCAAAAAACCTACAAATGACGTTCTGTTCTTTTTGCACAGTCTATGGGTGTCCATATGAGTCTCACAAACCCTAGGTTGCAAGAAATTCTACTCTAACCAAACTCTGCCTGCGGCTGAATTCTCTCTGTGTAATCGGTGTTCTGAAATGATTGACCTTTTAAAGTTATTCTGGATGCAGAGCTACTCTAGGGGTACCAAAGATTAAAATAAAATGACTGGAAATTAGCATAATATGGCCACTTAACATGAAATGGATACTGGAAAATGCACTTTCTCTACTTTCTTTCTTTTCTCTCATTTTATGACGTTTTGTCTGTTGGGCATGTGTGAGTTTGTTTAATTGAAGGAGTGGAGAAATGTGTGGAGTCTGAAAAGATCACCACCAGGCAAATGCCTCAAATACTTAGCCATATCAGTTCCACTCTGCCAGACTACAGGCAAAGTCTACATTTTGCCTATAGTCTGGCAGCACTTTCTCTTGTGTTTTTAATCTCATCTTGTGGTCTGTCTACTCTCCGGGCCTGTCTACTCTTGCCTGTCATCTCCCTTGTACCTGATCAGCCCTTTACTCATCTTGGGAGCTGAGCCTTTCTGGAACCCGCTTTAAAACAGTCCTTATTCTCAGTCCTGTAATCCAGCTCCTGTCCAGTCAGGGCTGATCTTTGCTCCCTATCCCCAGAAATATGCTCTTGACCTTTGTCTCCACATGGCAATGTAATCTGTAATTGACAAATTGATTTTTAAGAGGAGTGTAATGAAAGAAGTGGACAAACCAATAGATTTTCTGAAGAGTGGTTTTCTTTTGAAGCCCATGTTTCAGGTAAATGGTTAACACCATATTGGCAGGAGCTGACACCACTCAGTCCCAGTTGATACGAAAAATGGGCAGATGAGTGTAATGAACCAGCCTATTAGTATGTTGGAACAAGCCCACCTTACCAGAATTATCACAAGTTTCATCACGATATGATATCACATTGATTAAGTGAATGACAATCTGATGACTGACAATATCACAAAATCAGATTAATATCACAATCTGTTCCTTTCACAAAAAATGGACAAAAAGGCCACCTGATAGTAAGTAATAATAAGAACTATATGAATTGTTGTCTGATTAACATTTTCATTTTTGCTTCAGTGGTATTAGATCATTCATTAAATAGGTGCATCTGAGTAGGTTGTTAGATCATTAAACCCCTACTAGGGATGGTCCAGCTACGTCACCTGTAAGGGTCCAGGCCTGGCTAGAAGGGAATGTGGGGTTGCTGCTGGACTTCAGCAGCTGCAAGTCAGCTGTCCTTTGGATAGCTCTGGCTTGTGGCTTTTGGCAGCGGGTGACGGTGGCTTCTGGCCACCTTTGGCTCTGGATGTTTCCAAGCCCAGAGCAAGTCTCAGTGCTCTGTTCATACAGTTAACAGCATAAAAAGTCATATACATATATATATA
>JBAMYA010000012.1:6450589-6464841 GCA_037176975.1 Arrhamphus sclerolepis
TCTTTGTGTGTTACAATGCATACCTTTATCCTAAAGATTAAATCCTTCTTGTTTTTGCAAAGTCTGCGCTTGTGTCCACCTTTGCTTTGAGCCTGACAGTGACACAGAGGGAAAAATAGGATGTTTGGGGGAAATTGTTACTGGCTTAATGGCAGATTAACAATCATATGTTTACTGGTTAGTTAGTGCTGTAAGTAGTCTTCGTATTCAGTTCAGTTCAATAAAATATTTAAATCCAACTTCAGAGATACATTCTTCTCCAATACATTTATTTTATTCTATTTATTTTTTTATACCTCTGATTAGTAAACATTACCTCAATACCAATAAACCTTAACTAAAACAAACAACTATATATCAAGCTATCCTGAAGGCGCCACTCAATTTTATTCAATAAGATAAATTTCCTGTCTCTCAAATAAAAGTCACATAAAGCCCCAAATACCCCCAAAAACTATACTTTCAAAAGTGTCTGGAAAAATATAATACCAGATTTATAGTAGCACATTACTTCTGGTTGGTTTTTATTGTTAAAAAGAAAAGTTTGCCTGAAGAACTGAAATTGTGGTATGCCAAAGGCTGTGATGTAATTGAAGTCACTGATCTGACCTTACAGTCTTGGTTTGAAGACTTAATTTGCGTCCATAGGGTTTTTTTGTTTGTTTTTTTCAATTCAGAAATTGTATAAATTTTTCACAAAAGTGAATAGACAGTTGTGGAGCTTAATGACAGCCCCTGTGTTCTTTTGTTCAGTTATTTAGTGAGAACGTTTGATGACTAATATTGAACAAGTTTCCCCTGAGTTTAATTACATGTTCCCTGCAGTTCAGATTTCTAGCAACTACTTTATAGATCATAAAGTGGGAAAAGTTGCTGCTGCTTTTTCTTTTTGAGAAAAAGTGATGAAAAAATGTGCAGTGTATATCTTTAGAAGTAGATTTGCAATTTACGGCAGTTAATGAATTAAATTTTTTATTTAAACTCTTTATGTAAGCACACAATTGCTGTCATATCTAGTCAAAAAGAAAATTCACCAAAAGTGGAGGGAAGAGTGGGGTCTTTACACAGCCCCGTTCTCTGTTTGCCATTTGTTGTGGGGGGGCAGGTAGGAGAAGTGGGGCATCTGGTGGGAGTCTGGGCTGTGGGTTGGCTTTGGGCCGGTGCTCCTGTTTTCGTTTAGAATTTTCGATTACGGTTCCTGTTTGCGATAGCAAGGGTGGTCGCTAGGTTCCAGCGGATGGTTTGCTGGGGTTGGGGTGGTGGATGGCCGTTGGCAGTGTATGGTGGTGGTCGGGGGTGTGGCTTTGCTTTGGCGGGGGGCTGGCTGGTTGGGACCATGGTGTGGGGTTGGTGGGGTGCCTGGTCTTTGGAGCACTGGGCTGGCCTTTCTCGGTTGTGTCTCCCTGCTGCTCTGGTCCCTGGCCTGAGGCCAGCCTGCGGTCGCTGTCAGGTAGGTGGGGCAGTGGAGTGCACCTTGCTGGGTGGCTGGCAGAATGTCCTTGGCCTGGAGTGGTGGGTTGACTCGAGAGCGGGTTCCTGGCTAGCATGGCCGCATGTGGTGTTTCATCGACAGGCAGGCTGGGGTTGCTGGCATTGGCTGGGGCAACCTGGCGGGATCTGATTTCCTGCCCATTCGTCACTCCATTGAGGGGGGGGGGTGTTCTTTCTGGTGCAACGCCACTCCACTGATGTTTTGGATGGTTGATTGGTGGCAGTGGAGCTGGGTGATGGTCCCGGGACTGGCGTTGCAGTGGTGATGACGTGTGGTTGTTTGTATGGTGGAGGGGGCATGGTGGGGATGTTTGGGGAGGGGGTGGTCCTGCCCTGTCCTGTCCTGTCCTGTCCTGAAGTTGGGCAGGGAGTTCAGCGTATTTGCTTGGTCTGGTGGCATCTACGTGGTTGCATTTGTGTACAGGGTTGGGGTGGTGTCGTGTGGGGCCGTTGCCTTGTCATTGCAGCACGCTGTGGAGTCGGGGGCAGGATGTGGCGGGAGGTGCTGTGGGTGGGTGGCTGTGTGCAGAGCTTGCACTGTGCTTGTGCGTTCTTGTTGGCCAAAGGGGCAAGGAGAACACACAAGCCTCTACTCCTATCTCCTTCTTTCCCTTTTAAACCTTTTTCCTACCTCTTTCTCTATCTTTTTCGTCTCTAAGCAAATTCTAATAAAGTTTCATTTATATACCAAGTCAAGCAAAGTGAAACTAAAACTGTTGGGCCTCACCTTGACACTCAGACAAAAATTCTGAGGGCCACAATGCTGGACAGGACACATTTAAAAAAAAAAAGAAAAAAAAAAGAAAACATGAATGCACACAATCATGAATGATGGGTTGATGTCAGGTAAATGCACGGGGGAGATGGCAATTTAACATTTAAACTGAAATTTTGGAACATTTTTCTTGTTCCGCCAATTAAAAAGATGTTCTAGTGATGATAACACCACTTTTCAGAATTAAAATTTATCTTTCCACAAGACAAAAGGCATGAAAACTTTCCAACAAGAAAGACATATGTAGGTGGTGTGGCAAGCAAATAGTCTGCACCTCCAACTGAAACTCTGGTGGAAATTAAAGAAGATATCAAGAGTCACACCTGAAAATCTGATCTGATAACTATTAAGAGAAACTTGGACTTGGATTGATGAAGATAATTGTTCGTAGTTAGGTCAATGCCCCAAAGAATTCAAGCTGTTATAGAAGCCAGAGGTGGTTTTGGTGATGCTTGTGTTGTTGTTCATATCATTATCTTTTCTTCAGAATTAGGTGATTACATATTTTTCCCTCTGTTTCATTAAAAAAAAGCAGTTGACGACATTTTATTTATTTTTTTTAATCTTGTGTTTAAAATGAAAGATTCAAATTTGCACCCCCCCTCCAGAAAAAAAAGGTTACTCCATCATTTCTTCCAGAGGTTGTATATATTCTATTAATTATAGATTCCTAGAACTTTTGCCCCACAATAGTCAACATCATTAAGATAAAATAAACCAACCAAGGACTTCATAGATTATGAGCTCATGATTCAGATAGCTGAATTTTGACATCACACATTCACAGTACTTTAATTTATGGGAAATAATTACACGATTATTGATACATCTTAATTACACTTAAAAAAAAAAAAAAGATACTAAAACTCTTCCACTTGAGGTACAACCTTACCCCTGTGGATTTGGAAGTGCAGATTCTCCTCACTGCTGCTGAAGAGCTGAAGATCCTCGCTCCATGAAGCCAACAGCATCACACCATCACCACTCCTTGGCTGCACCTAGAAATTCTGTCCATAAACATTTAGGAACAGATTCGGTGGCAAAGGGCAGCCCTGACGGAGTCCAACTCTCACTGGAAACTAATCCGACTTATAATTGGCAATGCAGACCAGACTCTGACTCAGTTTATAAAGGGACCGTGAAGCCTGTAACAGCGGACCCAGTTCCCCATGCTCCTGGAGCACCCTCCACAGGACACCCTAAGGGACACGTCTTCAAGGTCCAAAAGAATATTCTAGGAGCCAATCAGAAGTCGCCTCTCCCCTGCCATCTAAGTAACAAGTTTTGTGTTTGTTTTATTTTTTGTTGTCGGTGATATGCGTACCCACTATACAATTTAGTGTTGAGTTGTTTTAGATGCTAACAGCCTCCTTCTGGTCACGAAGTAGATATCACAAAGAGAAGTCACAAAATGATTTTTGTTTGACACAAAATGACATGAATAGTGTTTTCTAGCCGCTTGCTTAGCTCAACTGCATATGCTGCGGCCGCTGTCTGCTGCAGTAAGACACTAACTACTTATAAATATTTTATATAACCCAACCCATAAAGCAGAAAAATCCCTTTAATTGGGATTTTGAGCTGACTGAGAACAAAACTACAACATAGTGTTTCCTGCAGTATCATGAGTCTCTCCTGGTGCTTCTGTTATGTAGGAGAGCGATCCTCTTTGACAGCAGCTGAGGAAATGAGAGCAGACCTTACTTTGTTAGCTCCACTCTTTGTCGCACATGACAGGGACATTACATTGTTCACTTGTCTTTTTTGGCCTTGTCCTGATAACAACGCGTTATTATTTACCTGTCACAGCGTACAACCCTGTATTTGCGATAACTCAGTGTTTTGTTTTCTTTTTTTTCCCCCCTCCCTCTCTTCATCCCAGCAGCAAATTTATCTGCAGACAGTCTGGCTCTCCAAATGCTGCAGTGCATTCAAAGTCCAGTATTATTTATTTATTTTAAAATCTGTTTCAGAAGCACTGTCAGGTCACGACGATCCTGACACTCTGTGGAGTTAACACGCATTGGAGCTTCAAAGACGTGTCTTTCATGAGTCGGAGGATGTAAGTCTCTATGGTTTGGTGTCAAGGAGGTGATGTATTATGCAGCAGAGGCGCAGTGGGTCATGTTGTGGAAAGAACCAGTATGTGGCTCTGACAGGATGTGTGGCACAACCTCGAGGAGGTTTGAAGATACCTAAATCCTTCATACCAAATCTTTTATATGTTGGAGCACGGTGCATTGCCATGTTCATTTATTTATTTACTAATGGACAACCACACAGCCATAATAAAAAACAACAAAAAAACCTTATGTAATTATTAAACAATAATGATTCATTTAAAGAGGAAGCCAACAAATCCTTTTCTTATACCAAAATAAATGTGCATTTGGAGTTAACCATTTTTCCCACAATTCAGGATGTCATTTATCAAACTTAGTTCCATCAGTTTTCTAGCAGTCATTTGATAAAAAAATACCCAAAAAAAATATATATATACACCTATTCATATAATTTAGTAGATAATGATGAATGTAAGGCCTGAAAGACATTGATGTTTCAGAGGATGACAGGCCTGATTGCCATGCCTGTTGTGGTAAGACTGAGATGGTTTTAATGGGACGCAGGTCTTTAGACTCTCTGTTAGTGACAGAAACATTTCACTGACTTAAATCGTTGTCTTACAATGCATGCAAAAATACACCAATCGACCAGTAGATTGTTATTTTTTTTCCTTTTAAAATTATGACCACTTATTTCTGAGGTGGCCCTGCTGTTTCTCCCAGAGGAGCTCTGGCCAGTCAGCAAAGAACATTTAAAGGTGCCTCAGGCTTCATTGATACTCACCACTGTTGGACGTGTAAAAACAGCAGTCTCACTTCTTCATTTCTATGGTTTCATATTAGACTACCAAATGTCTGGAGATGAAAAAGAGAGGAACAGTGGAACAGCGTGTAGTACTCTGACAGATCTGAAGACTCACCTGGTGAGATGTCATCGTGAATAAAGCTAACAAGCATGAAGACCACCACCAACTTCTCAAATATGCAGGTTTTGAAGACGTTTGTCACAACCAGAGCAAGTCAAAGGTAACTATAGTGTCAATTTATTTATTTGTTTGAAATCATAGCATCTATTTTGCTTGATTTATTTTAGAATATTTACATTGTTAATCTGGTGAAAGTGTCTGCTTTGGTGAAGTCATGCATATGTGTGTCAGATTGGATATCAAAGTAAAGATCGAAGTCATGAAATTGTTCACATTTTTTTTTCTCGTCTGATAAAGTACTAGTTCTTACTCTTTCATTTGAGTCTTATAAAGAAATAATGCACATTCTAATTTCTTTTTTTTTTTACCTAATTACACGGCAGGCCTGTTGTCAAGTACTTTGTCTTTGTTCCACATTCAGAAATCATTCATGTTGGTTTGATCGGTGATTCTAAGTTGGCTGTTGGTGTGAGCGTGAATAAGCACGGTTGTTTTTGTGGTTTTGTGCTGTGATGGACTGGTGATCGGTCTATTGAATAATAAAGTGGATTCACAGATATCCATGTGACATTGACACTTTCATGGGAGGTTCGGTGTGTTTCGGTGACTGTTTTAAATCAGTTAAACTCGTAAGTGTGCCACCAATAATCCCATAAACCCATTAGCCAATGTGGGTGACTGACACCTGTCTGAAATATTGATAGCCAGTAAATTCAGTGGGTTGTCCACAAATCCATGTAATTTAAGACATTATCCAATCAGAATGAGGAAAAGACTGCATGTTTTCAATATTCTGGCTCAGTGTTGTCTGCTTTTGTACGTTCTACTGCTAAAAGAAACACTCCAAGAGATCAAAAATGATTCTGATATGTCAGAGAGACTTAAGATTACATGACTCAAGTAGGGCTTTTCATTGGAATATGATTTATGATGGCGAAACATCAAAGGTAAGATAAAATGCAGAGATGTCGTTCAGAGTGAAGTTGTTTTATTTTTTCTGCTCTTTTTTATTGACTGATCAGTGGGCTTTTGTTGCAAAGTGGTGATTCATACACTGTTGGAGTCTGTGATGAAACAGCAGCCTTTTTGTTTGCTTTACCAACAAGGTGAGTTGCAGACTTGTCTACAACACTACCCACTGCCGTCAATTGAGGAACGTTTTTGGCTTTCTTTTTTTTTTTTTTGTTTTAAACAAAGCAATTAATGTTGAATGTTGTGCTGAGCTGGACGAACTGTTGTCGCTCACTTCCCCCTGTCTGATTCTGTTCATCTCACCTGCTTCAGCCTGACTCTGAGCTCTGCAGTTGTCAATTATCATTTTCGTTTAACATGTAAATTTAATTCATTTTTATTTATATAACATCTATATCGACACAGGTTGTCTCTCGACCCTGAGAAACCCAGAGCATGACCGCTGAGCACATGGCGAAGCCAACCAAACTCACAGATGCTACATAAGACAAATCCACATATGTCTCTTTGTCCAAATACCTTTGAGTCCTTGAAACCTCTTGAATAAAACTTGAGAGCTCAAGCAGCACACTTCTGTCCCACAGGTGCACTCTTGATAAACTGCCATGGGAGTAATAGACAGTTCCTTATATGACCACAGAGAAGCTATGGACCTACAGCTTTACAAAATATCTTTTCTTTCCATCTTTTGATGGGTTGTCTGGTCAAAGCTATAATTAGTTTTATATTACTTTTGCTTTTTTTTGTTTTTCTTTTTAATCAAAAGAAGCATAATTGTGCAGATTTCACAGCTTTATTTGTCCATAAAATAAAGCTAAGGAAACTTTGACATGTTACATTCAATAAAAAAATAAATAAATAAAAAAAATCTCCCCAGGGTGGAATTAAAATCACACAGGGCAGTTACATGATGACATGGACAAGTTCAAGATAATAGTGGCTTCTCCATAGTATCGCCAATAGATATGAAGTTAATTAAAACTGATTTTTAGTTGTGTTTATATACTTGGTGGAAATGGGGAAAAAAAAATTATTCACCCTGATTGCTAAGGTTGTGCTGAGGAAAAATACGTGACGCACTATATTGCACATTTTTACAGTCTCTATATGTGTTAACATAGTAATGAAGAAAAGCAGCTTAAATGAATCTGAGTTCTCAGGGTTAAAGTTGACAGTCTCCACTTTTATCCCATAATGACTGATTTATTTCAAATCCGTGGTGGTGGCGTGTAAAGAAAGAAATCATAAAAACTGTCTACATAAATTCCAAGAAAAATATTACAACAAATCAATCAAGAATCTGCTAATTGCCAACAAGTTAACTATATGTTTTTATGCATGCTTACAAAAGGAGCGAGCCTTCCTCTGAGGTGTTTTTGATCGCAACAACAGCTGCACTGTTCCCACGTTTCTGCTAAACTGCCTGGTCTGAGGAGCTTGTACGGATTGATATGGCCTAATCATTAGTTTGTACTGCTAGTCTCCCTACATTTAATATCTCAAAGAATAAGAACATGTACTTTCTTTTCTTGATGCACTTTTCAAAGCTGAATGAGTTCATCCAGCATGGGAAAGCACAACAGGTCACTGAGCTGTTAAAAAGAAGTCGTAAAGTGAGGTTAATCAGAGGAGGATTTTAGTCAACACAACCTGAATAAAGACGCTTCGCAGCCCTTACATGCAGAGTTAAAAAAAAAGAAAAAAGAAATAGATATTAAAATGCAGCCAGGTGTCTTTGATTAACATGTTACTCCTCTGCAAAGAGATGTTTTTGAAATTCAGGCTCAAAAAAAGCTGTTTTGACACAGGCAATATGAGGAAATATGAGATTCTTTTGAAAGCAGTCTCATTGTCTTCCACTCTGGTTTAAACGCCTCGCCTTGTTGAGGTGTGCAGATAATGATGCTTGTTTGTAGACTGTCTCTGAAAGGACAAACGTTTGATAAGGGGGAGAGAAAGCATCTACACAGAATCTCTCCAAATCCCTTAAGAATCCCCAGTCCTGGCGCCAGTTTTAGTTCGGGGAACTGGGATGCCTTTTGCTAAAGCTCAACTCCTACAGTAATAGAAACTTTGAGGCTTTGGGTGATTGTCTTGCTTGACAATACAGCCATGAAACGGATTAAGCCCCCTGTCAGAGACTACCTGGCTTTTGTTCTTTAGGTGCCTGGATTCTATACTGCTACGAATCTTAACAATGTTTCACAATCTGATAACTTTATCAGAAGGAGTCGGTAGTGTTTCTGACCAAAGATATCTCTCTGTCTCATCTTGTTGAACAAAACCTACCTGTTGCTTTTGGCATTAAGCTGCACATTTTGGAATCCAAAAGCCCCAAAATAGAACCAATTACTGCGACTTTTCAAAATGCAAAGGAGTTTTTGTTTTGTACATCATATGGTTCAGCATTCCTTTAAAAAAAAAGAAAAAAAAGAAAAGAACTGCAGCTATTTTCGTAATGACCATTTCATCCTCCTGGAAGCAGGGTTCAGAGCAGTTTGGCTCAGCTCATTAAGTCTTAACAACTGAGAGAAACAAAATGTCATGGATGACTGGTAACAAGCAGAAAAAGAATTCAAAAGAACTTTTTAAAAAGTTTAATACTAAAGAAGAAGGTTCCTAACCCATCTTCAGCAACACCGCCACACATTTGAATTTCTTTCGTAAGATCAAATGGACAAAAGTCACCATCTTTAAAACTACATTCACCAGTAAAAACATAATCATACCTTCCAGTTATATCTTCCTGTCTTCATTATTGACTGGATCGGCTGCCATGCTGATTACCTTTTAGCTGAGGTCCCGCTTGCACAGTACAGTCCAGCAGCTTACAAACGGTTGGATTTATTGTTTTGTCTCTGTGAAACCGTAAAACAAATAAAACTAAGAAGTTTCCCTAACCAGCCAAAGAAAGTCTAATATAACACTAATGTAATACAGCTTCCCAAAAATGTTTTTCATGCAGTCTTTTTCCAAGACGTAAATGAGACCCTAATAGTGTTTTATGACATCTCAATTTGTAGTTCATTCATCTCAAATATAATATAATAACATTTCGTGAAACTGTCATGGAGTCTATTGAGTTTGTGTTCTGCTTTTTCATGCATGTGGAGACAATAATAATAATAATAATAATACTAATAATATTCAGCTTTACTGATGGAAAAAACAAAGAAACTGGTTGTGGCTTTTTAAACGTTGCTGTCAAGCAAGAAAGTTGGCTTCCTTTCCGTCCCAGTATTTTCTTCACCAGTTAGAAAGTTCAAGTCTTCAAATTAATTACCTAATCAGTTAGCGATAAATCGGCTTTTGTGAAAGCACTTTAATGATCTGCAGTCATTAAAAGCCCATTTATACTCAAGTATAAATGTGATGGTCTTTACTTTGAAGACTGTCACCGCTCTCGCAGCATCCAAAAGTATTAAAAATTATGTCTGTCGTCAATTTTGAACGTGTTAACGTCCCCATTTATATAGAGACAATCGTTCAGTGGTCTCACACACTACTGCTGTTTTTGCTTCCGCCGTCTCCACAGTAGCACCAATATTTCAACCTCCTCAACACGTTGCATGTTTAGTGACGTCAGTAGCTTTACTCGTCACTGCCCCCTGGTGGATGTGTTGCTAAACATCCATGCAATCACAAATAATGCACAAATGAATCAGGAGAAAGAACGGAAATAACGTTTGAAACTGAAGGATGTACAGTCTGTTTTTTTCCTAATAAGGTGTGAGTCGGTCAGTTGAATTATTGAATAATTGTATAAGTATTACATAATCCAACCGTAGGAAGACGATGTTTGCAACGTGTTGTTGCGCTTCATGCTGAGGTCCGTCTGCGTACTGCAGAGATGTCCTGCATGTCTGTGTCTCTTGAACAATACTGCCTGAAACTGCGTCCAAAGATGGCAAGCCTAATATTGTCTTCAAACAGTCGTAGCTTCTTATGTAATCGTATCCATTTATATGAACAGACAAGTGTAAAGGACAGTGATCTGAGGTCAGTCCATTTAAAACAAGTGAAGAGGTAGAGAACCAACAACAAGTACATCTAAGGTTAATCTGAGAAATTTAAAGTATATAGATAGTATAAATTGATTTTTTTTTCATATTTATACATCACGTTTCTTTTTTGCTTTAAATTATAGAGAATGCTGCTGACAAAATCCTAATGATCCAATCCCTAGCATAAGAATGACTCCATATACTCCTCTCACGCTGCAAATTAATTTTTGCAAGCACACTACAGACGTTCTCAGTATAATCATAGCACGTACAGATTTATCAAAAGTACATTAATGCATTATTGATGAGACTTCCAGCAGAGACCAAAGACAAGTATTGTGCATGATCCGAACCAATCACAGTCACACACATCTACGAGTCTCTTGGGATTCTTCAGTGTTGGGAACGACAGCCGCAACCTGGTGTGAACTGTTGCGTGGGAGGGGAGTTGCACAAGGACGGATTCAGCGTCTTTGTACTACAGACCAGAGGACGATGGTAACTGCTCAGGTGAGGTCAGAGCGTCTCTCCTATACCAGTCCTCAGAAAGAGATTGTAAATCCAAATCATCCATATCGGATGACATTTAAACCAAAAAAAAAAAGAGAACAAGAAACAAAACTTGTTTCTTTAAATCTTAACTGCTGCTGCAATATACCTGAGGGAAGAAAATGACGGAGAAAAAAAATCAACTGAAGAGGATGGTTGTCAGGAATTCATCCAGAGCGGAGTCAAGTGTCTCATTTGGGTTTCACAGAAGAAGGAAACATCATCATGCAGGAGAGCACATCATCATCATCATCATAATTCTCCATCTCCTACAACAATCCAGCCATCAGGAATATAATATGAACCATTGTCATTCTAATTCCAACCATCTGCAGTTTCCATGGTGAAAGCAGAGCCCACACACAAGGACTTGTCAGCAGTCATGAATATTTTTCATTGAGCTCTGCCTGTGAAACAGAGGAAGAAAAGCATGGTCGTAGTGTCCAGCAGGCATTTCTGCACAGCAGGGGATCTCAAAAAGCCACTCTTGTTGTTGTTGTTGTTGATTTGAATTTATATTGTGGTCTTTCATATTTATGGCTGTCAAAGCATCTCAAATTGTGAATACAAATGCTCTACAAATCAAAAGAGTGGTCTTGATTCCTGTTTCTCGTTTAAATCCCGCCGGTCTGTTGTAACGCCACAACGCCGTCACCTCAAACGCCCCGGACTAAAAGCAAACAACACACTATAAGATTTGATTTTGTGCAATGCAATTTGTTGTGTGCACAGAGAATTGCCAACAGGGCAGGAAATCCGATCAGCGGGGCTAAGTTGTCGACCCTTGCTGCAGCAAACGAGATCAGTATTTACTCTAATTACTTTCTGCAAGCAGCCGTCATTGACAGAGCCACAGATATGGAGAGACAACTGCTGATGGTCTGATCTTGTAAGCTCAGATTCAATATGCTGCTGAATCAGAATACTGTCATTTCTATGTCTGCTCGGATGGCATTTTGTTAGTTTTGTCAGTGAGGGAAAATGGTTGTGTGCACAATATGACATTAAAATAGACAGAATTGACGTTAATGGAGAATTATCAGCTTGAACTCTCAGCACTTTATGGCCAAATATGCTCCACAGGAAGATTCAGCAGCTGAGTTTTGCATGGCATTTGTAATTGCTGAAAAACTGACCTTTTTCAAGATGAAAAAAAATAACTAGAGCTTCAAACAGATGGCTAAAGTAAGCTTTAAAATGGTAAACACAAGATTTCATAACACCGTTAATTGCTGTGTACAAGATGCTTCCATTCATGACTGCCTCGCCTCTGTTAAAAATCGTTTTTTAAAACATCCACCATCTCGACTCCAATGAAATGTTGGTCCTTACTGATGGGGACGCACAATTGGATTTCTCAGTATCCCAAGCTTCTACGCTGATAAATTTGCTTCCCCCAAAACAATTTTCTTACTGATATTGGTTGAGACGTGAAGATGGAAATTGACTCAGATCAAAACAGAAGCTCATTTAATCCCATTTCATTCAATATGTTTCAAGAATCAAGCCGTTCCAAACAAAGAGCCCTATTCCTTATCCTATTGGTCGGTATTGTTGATCCTCAGATCAATATGTCCCCTATTCTTCTTTGTTTTGACCATCGTAGCTGATGTTTCCTCTCCGCCAGTTTAACTTTTTCGCACTACCTTTTTATTAAATCATTATTTCAAATAACCCAGTTTAGTTAAACAGATATATGTTAGATTAACTTCAGTTCCATCCATCCATTCAGACTTGATTATTCCTATTTTAGGGTGATGCTGGAGCCTGTCCTATACATCTTTGGATGAAGGGCAGAGTTGGAATCGTCATTTATGAAACTGAAGTTCATTTCAGTGTAACTGGATTCAGTTTCAGTTCATTTGAAGTCATTACATTTCAATTAAGTTCAGTTCAGTCAAATTCCATTCAATTAAAATGATCAAATTCAGGTTAATTATGTACATTTCAATTTAGTTCAATGGATATGGTTCAGCTCAGTTCAACTAGCCTTTTTTGGTTCAGTTACAACATTTTAATTCAGTTCAGTTGGATACAGTCAGTTTCAGTTTGCTTCTGTTAAATTTGATTCAGTTCAGTTAAAACAGCCATATTCTGTTTAATACAGCACTTATTTAAATTGAACACAATCCAATTCGATCACCTTACAGTCTGATTTAGCGTAAGTAAATTAAGTAAATTATAGCTAAACGTTCCTCTGCACTGCGTCATGTCGACATTTAAGCACTTTGAATATGAATAATGTGACTAAAAATCTGTGCAAACAGAATGTAAATTACTTTTATAAAAGCAAATATTCTTTAAAAAAAAAAAAAAAAAAAAACACCTCTGTGAAAATTTGCCATGAATCCCCCTCAGTGTTTTGCATATTTGCACAAAAAAAAGAGTAAACTTTACGACACATTTATATTCTAAACAGACGTAGGAGACTGTATTTGTTTTCAGCTGCACCTGCAATATGCTCACATTCCTCTTGTATATTCAGTGTGTGTTTAATTGAGATTAATGTCAGGATGGCAGTGAAAAATCAGAGCACAAGATGGAGACGAGGCTGACAGAAGATGCTTTCGACACAGTTTGAACTGTATGATGCACTCGCTCTGCCTCTGGAAATGGATCATGCTCTCTAATCTGCTGATTGACTGGAAATTCATTTAACTGAGAGAAAACTTGACATTATGTCTCAGAGCATGACACAGATTGATAATAAACCTGTCTGCTCTCGTATTTGTCATGTAGAACGACTGTGGCAGCTGGTAGTAGAGTGAGAACGTGAAGCTTAAAATTATGAACCTGCACAGGCTAAAGTAACACAGAATACAGTTTTCTCTCAATAGTGAGCTTTTGATGAAGACTAGATGTATGGCGCTGATAAACTGTTGTGCCATTTGTTGTTTTGTTTTTATGTAACAAATTTTATACAGAAGTAGAATTCCCACTAAACACAGATAGGTGTCAGAATTTGCTGCCATTTCTCTCATAACCTTGGTTTAATCACTGTTCTGCCCTGAGTGTGTTTAATTAGCAAAAGACCAAGTTGACTGTTTAAAAAAATAGGTTTGTATTGTTGTTTCAGAGAAGACTGTTGAGCTTTTATTTTGAAGGCTGCATAGATAGCGAAACAGGAAACTGGTAACAGGAAGTAGGATGTATTGAGAAGACCTGTAAACAGAGAAAGAGTATGATTACAGTTGTATGGTTTCCCACGTTGAAACCAGCATAAACTTTCATGTGAATCCCTCATGTTATGTTCTTTACATGTTTGAGAATCAATATTGATGACATTTTTCTAGAATTGTACCAAATTAACAACTTAATGTGCTAATGCTCATAAGACAATTTTACTGCAATATACTTACCTGCTTACCTGATCAATACTTATGTTACTGTCAGTACTTATACTTACCTGTTGCATACCTGTTGAATTTACAAGTTAATGGTAGATTGTTTATATTTACCTGTTTTAGTCATA
>JBAMYA010000012.1:6468292-6493048 GCA_037176975.1 Arrhamphus sclerolepis
ATGGTAGATTGTTTATATTTACCTGTTTTAGTCATAATAGTCTGTTAAGTACATTTTTGTATTTTCTTTTCTAGTTTCACTCCAATTCAATGTGTCATCCTGACTTGACCTGCTGTCAGACCTGCATGTACGTTCACTTCCTGGCTCTCGAAGAGAGACTGGCTGGCTGTTTATTTATCTTAACGCTGTGGAAGTAAAACACATAAAGAGAACAGTACAATCACTTTTATTTAGATGAAGTTTCTGAATCAACCAACTGAAAAATTTAATCAGCAAATGACTATTATGTTCAGTTCAATCTCTATCAATTACATTTACATGATTAAAAAACAATGTGATGTTTCAAGTGTAATAATGTAAAAGTGACTGTCTTAATTTTGGCACATTGGTGCTGCTGTTTGTGAAGTTTATCTGAGCAATAACCAGTAAGAAAAGGTGGATGCTTGTGATGTTTTGGATCCACCTGGATCAGTTTGGATGAATTTTCCTTTTTCTGAAGTCCTTGGTGGGACTTGTGCCAGTATTTAGGCTCATTGCCCTGCTGTATCGCCACATTTCTTCTAAGCTTCAGCTGGTGGACAATCACCCTGACATTAGCCTGCGTTCACATATCCGTTGATAATGGTATGTGGTTCCGGGGACTTGAGACAGCGAAACAATCTCAGATCATGACACTCCCTCCACTGTTCACTGTTGGGATAGCATTTTGATGTTGGTTAGCTGTGCTCTTTTTACGTCAGAACTAGTGGTATGTATTCCTCCTTAACAATTCACCTTTCATGTTTTTCTGTTATAGCGATTTCAATGAAGATCATATCACATTATTTTTGAAAAGTAATGCAGAAAACCAAATATTTAAGTAAAGGTTTCACATACTTTTGTCTTGCCCATAACTATTTTCATTGTATAAATTAACAAAATTCTTTCAAAATGTTCAAATTTATGCTTATTAGAGACTGGCATCTACTTTGGAATCCACAGGGGGTGGATTAGTTGTGTTATAATTAAGTACATCCTATACAGGGGGTAGCTTGCTATAGTTCATCTTAATTGGGATTTTGCCAACAGAAAAACAGCCTGTTTCTCAGTGAGGCTCCAGTTACTAGATTGCTACTGTAATGGACAACTAGGAAACCTGTTGCAGAAATGAGCCACATACTGTTTAACATTTCAGCATACTTTCCAGCATAGCCAGCAAATTTATTTATATATCCTGGCATTTTTTACCATGTTGCATAGGCTTTTTGATTAAGACAAGGAAGGCAAAGGTAAATAACGTCCATTGAAGTTTCTAATAAGCTAAAAACATAAACATTTCAACAGCAGCTCAATGAGCAACATTTGTTTTGAGCACTCGGCAGTAAATGGAACCTTGGTAAGTGAAAGCAAGGCCTCGAATTATTCACTCAGACGTGTGCAAAGTAAAGATGGCTCCATGAGGCGAAAAAAATGAATGGATTCGTAAATAATTAAGCTTTGTGTGAGTTAAATTGCTTGGAATGCAGTGGTTGCATATGTGTATTTGATTTTTTTTGTTGAAATATAGAGCGTGTTTGAGTGTCCTTGTGCAATCATCAATTTATAGACAAATAAATAAATAACCTTTTTTTTTTGTTTTTTGAAAGTCAAACTGCGCTCTGAGGTTCTAATATGTTTGCTTCTCTTTTGATAAATGCTGTTTCCTTACAAAGTGAGATGAATTTAAAAACCTTTTTTGTCAGTTGTACAACCTGGAAGTTTTTACAGACACGATGCAAATAGTTAATTGGATAAATTAACGTACCGATAAATGTATGCACTTTATTTATTTCATGTTTTTCTCTCCATAGTTAGATTTCACATTAATAAAAACTGCAGAGGGATTAAATTCTAATGTATATTTTCAGTTAAAGTGATATAATTAAAGACACTGGGAGACCATTTTTTGTGACAGCTCTGGTATTAATGGCTGACTGTCCTTTGAAGCCTTTGAAGCCCATTTTTCCTCGAACTGCGCAGCTCCATGCAGCTCTCAGTCAAGCATGTCAAATCAATCTGGACACCTCATTGGTCAGCTTAATTGCTTCATATAAAATTTGTCTGATTTAGTACATCACACTCACACACACAGTTGGCATAGACGAAAAATCCAACTTTCGAGATCAAAACCGATTTTTGTACCAAGCACTGTCAACATGGGGGTCTATGGGGATTTGTTATATTTAGGAGCCAGTTCCTAGTGGTCAGTTGGGGAACTGCAACAAAATGTATTTCCTGCATGAGCTTCAACCCGGAAGTGGGAACAGTTCCCACTTGATGCGAACAGAGGATGGATGGGCAGATTCGTCATTTGACGTGCTTGACTGAGAGCTAGCTTCGGCTCGGTCAGCTTTGTCCTGCCTCTTGCCGCTGCACACGTCAAGGAAAAATGGGCTTCAAAGGCTCTCTGTATAAACCAGTGGGCAGAGTTTGTCCATAGTTATATGCAGTCATTGGTAATTATGATGATATTACGTGTGCATCTACCTTCTTGCAATATTTTTCTAATTCCAGTACGCTTGTCCATACCGATTATTATTTATTTTTTAAGCTGTCATGCAATTATTGTGTCATTATTCTAGTCCCAGCGCCAGATGCAGCACTGATTGATAAGCTGACAGGAAGAAAAGCAGATTTTACTTGAAAGGAGCAACTAATCTTCAATCCAGTCCACAAATCTGATGCCTTTTTTGGCATGCTGCCCGCCGTGCTCTCTTTTTGATTTGTGGCACAGACACACAGACTGAGATGTAAGTGTGGTGAAAACACAGAGTCTTTTTATTAAATAATGAGTCAGGCAGCAGTTGGTAGGGCCCTGGGGACACATATAAGGAAGGGAAGACAGCTTTGGGTTACTCAAATCAAACTGTTTATCCACACTGCTAACCCAGTAACACAGACACTAGAGCTTTCTTTGAGACAGGAGAATTATTCTTTCCTTTAACAGAGCGATATCAATCTGTTCAGGCCGCTGCCAAACTAAAAGAACAGACTGTACCGCAGTGATTAAAGTGTTTCAGCTGGCAACAAGTTACTTCTCTGTCTTAAAACAACCATGAAGGCAATCATGTCTTGCAGTTGTGAAAAAAAAAAGTTACTCTCTTTCAGGAAAGGTAAAATTATATTATGCATCAAGCAAACAGAACAACAAAGAAAATTGCCACTATAATTGGGTTGTCAACAGTCACATGTGCTGGTAAAGGGCTTGGGGCTAGAAGATCTCAACATATTTCCAGATAGTAGGTGCATTTGTGCCTAATCTGGGCAATCTCTGGCACTTACAGCTCAGTTTTGGCTCTGGTTCAGTAAGTGCTATGTGGGGCCAGGTGTGTCCCAAAGATCATGAATTAAGGCAAATCTGGGCTTTGGTAGGTGTTATATGTGCAAGATGTGGCCCAGATTTCATGAGGTAGTTTTGACATGGATATGGAAAGTGTTGCTAGGGCCAGAAGCCCAAAGAAAATTAAAAACTGGGCCATGTCTGATTGAGTTTAGGCAGTCAGTCTCGCCTTGAGTCATTGCCGTCAGGCATATTCCAAGATGACATTTCTGGGATTCATCTGGCTAATATTGTAAAAGAGTGATTCAGGGAGTATGAAACATAGCTGTCACACATCGATTTGCCACGTAATCCACACCTTAATCCCACTGAGATTATTGATATGTTATAGAAGACATTAGGCACTTAAGCTCAAACCAGTTTAGGACAGATACAACTGTTGTGGATGAACCTTTCAAAACAATACCATACTAAAGTGCTGTAATGAAATACTGCAAAAACAGCCCATGAAACGAACCTGATATTCCTAAATCTAGTCAAACTGTCTAATAAATTCTTTTCTATTTAAACCGAAGCAAAAATAAGATTAATTGTCTTGAAGCAAGGCTTTTTTTTTCTTCTTTTTTTCTTACCGAACTTGATACTACTGTATGTTGACAAGAACAAAAGCACTTTCAGTGGTTTATCTGAGAGTTCAGGATTGTTTTAAGGTCATACACAACGTGAAAAAGTCATGTGATCTCTTTAGTGCCTGAGGGTTTAACCTGCAGTTGAACGTTAGCTTGTTAGCTTGCTCAAGCCTGATACAGCTAAGTTTTAACAAGTCTCAGTAATAATAAAATAAAATCATTTTATGCAGGTAGTACTGACTTAAAAGGCTAAAGCTGGACATTGTTAAAAGTTTCACAGTCTTAAGTTAGTTTTTGATTCACATTTTCAAGTTCAACAGTAGGGAGGTGAACTGGAAGATACAAAATCAGAGGACAACTTCAGCACTGTTAAGGCTCTTTTCCACTAGTATCTACTTGTCTCAGCTCTGTTCGACTCTTCTCTGCTTTAACTCTCATAGAGTCTTTGTTTCATTTTTTGTTTTTGTTTTTTTGTTATACAGGGAGTCTGGTGGACTGGTGGGCCCATTGCATTTTGGGGCTTTTAATTTAACATAATCAAAACATTTTTTGTGAAAATACTCAGCAGATGTCTACTTCATTTCAATTGCAAGTAATATAAACTACACATATGTTAAATTTGTTCCCTTAACATTTGTTAAATCACCTTTATGAATAGAAATGCCACTTGCTTATTTTTTTATATTAAAATGAAACAAAATAAGGAAATGCATCGTAAAATAGGCATCCCTGAAAAATTGTCAACAAATGTAGAAATTAAGCTTTCCAAAACAAAAATGGATTATTTATTTGAATTCAGTTAGAAATTTAACCTACTCAGGTCAGTTTACACATAACATCTGTCTGTACAAGTAAGTCCCACTGAACACAGCCAATTCCATACCACTATACCACACTAGGCCACACATGAGGGCTAGACTTTTACTGTGTGTGTTTCATATTTACGTCTTGCACTGGATGCATGTATATTGTATATGCATATTGTGTTTTTTCTGTGTGTCTTGGGTCCACAAACTTCACAGCACTTCTTTTTGCTGCTGCGTTTTGAAGTGGGCAGGTCCTGGTCCTAGCTGCTCACATAGTCCTGGCTGCTTAAGTGTTGGTCCTGAGGCTCTTTTATGCTCATACTCATCCTCCTCTTCAAATCTGGTGTCAGAGCCTGAATTTTTAGAAATGTGATCCTCACGTTCCTGAAATTTCTTCCTCTTCATTACTATCAAAACCCTGTTTCTCTTCCAATCAACTGTAAGGCAGCCTAAACAGTGAATTACTTTGCCATCTTGATCAGTTTTGGTATGAAACCATGCTGCTAGAGATATTTATAGTGTCAGGTTCCCCAATATTGGTTCCTGCAAGACAGAGGGTGAACGTGTGGGAATGTTGGTGTAGACAATGTTGGGTACTTTTGGAGTAATGTTGTAACCTTATGCGGGAACAGTGGGTGCACACTGTGTGTGCTCACCCTAAGGCCTACTTTAGGCGGAAACTAATTAACTAAACTAAACTAAACTAATTCGCAACTCCACGTTTAGATGAGCATTTTGGGGAAAAATCTGTGCGCAGACGAACACTCAAAAGTGTGTGAAATTTCCTATATATCAATGCAGTATACACGCCAGGTGGCTAGGTGGCAACACCACCAAGACCAAGTGCCTGCGTAGAACCTTTCTATTTCTTTTCTTCTTTTTCACTCCTAGCATGAAATACAAAAACAAAGAGAAACGACATGGCGAAACAATGCATGAAAACTTACAATTTTGTCTGGACAGACAAGGAGGTAGAGCTTTTGCTAAACATAACATTAGACTACAAAGTCATGAAGGTGCAAGAAAACATGGGCTGGGAGTCCTCCCAGTCTGAATATACAGACATATGGACTGAATTTCTCCAGCTGAAATGTAAACTCTATGTGATGAGAAAACACAGTTTAGCATGGTCAACCCTTTAGATGGTGACACTAAAGCTAAAAACTAAGATTAAGCTAAACACTGAAAACGGGTCCAACACACCAGAAGATCTTATGAGGGTTCAGGGTTTTCCACTAGGTCGTAGAACCGGCTAGTACCTCTTTTTTGCACCTACTTGGCTGGGGTTCTAACCGAGCTGAAAATGCAACGTCACCAGGATGCAGGCCACTGATTGGCCAGAGAGTGACATCACTGATGAGTCTTAAGAGCAAGTCCTTCACACTCGCCATTTTTAAAACTTGGCAACAGTGTCTGCTTACTTTACCTTTACAACTTTATTTTTACAACTACACTTTGATACGGCAAAAATGGCAAGCAAGCCTTCTCCATGGTGCAACGAGGACACCTCAGTGTCCTCCATTGTTGTTGTTGCATACGTGACCGGAGTTGTCCCGTATAAAGACGTCACCACGTTTTGGGCTGCCTTACCATGAAGGCCCCACCCACATTGAGGTGGAACTGAACTGGAAATGGAAATAACTGAGACAAGTTGAGTCGAGTCAAAAACGAGTAGGTACTAGTGGAAAAGGGCCATTAGTCCTGTGGATTAAATTTCAAGGACCAAGGTTTGTTAGCATGTGGCTGTCTTAGATGCTGTACAGAACTGGATTATCTAATCTGCGACATTTGTAAAACTCAAAGGTGGATCTTCATTGCTAGGGCTTGCTGGAGGTGGTGCTTTATTATCATTATTATTATTATTTTCAACTTCTTCCTTTCGGTTATATGACTTACATATATTGTGTCTATTTCAATGTCAGTCGGATTTATGATTAATTTATGAGGCTTCAACCAACCTCTCAGTATTATAACTGCCTATAACTCTAAAACTCCAAGAATACTAAACTCCTACTAGCACAGAGTCATACTATCTTATCTATTATTTATGGATCATCATTAAATATTTAACAAATGGACAAAAAACTTAAATACCTTTTGGCGCTTAAATGTAATCACATTCTCTTTACTCCATAATAATCGAGTATAATTAAGATAATTTCAGTATACAATAACATATTTTGAGTTATTGATATATGAAAGCGATTTCCAAATGTAAAGGTACATATTAAATGCATTCATATACGTCACTTGAGACGATTCTTGGATTTACCTGATGGAACATTGACTACATTTATCACAGTTTGAAATTTTCAGGTATTTCTATAAGAAGATGTAAAAGGAGTGTACCAAGAGTGTGAAACATGCTGGGGTGATCTTCCTCTGCTTGAGGGTCAGTCATTTTGTGACTGGGTTCAGAGATCAGTGTATATAAGCTGTGCTGAGACTCATTTACCCCAGCTGAGTCTCTCCATGCGGCCCATTGTGGGGGGACAGCTTAGATGAAGGGTGCCCACAGATATGGTGAAGATGGGCCATCTGCTCCTCTCTGTCTTGGCTTACTTACCTCTCCCCTGCAGAGAAGAAGAAAATAATAAGAAGATGGATGAGGTAATGACTCCTGCCTTTGCCTTTGACAGTGCTTGTACCCCTACTGCTGAAGAGGAACGTCTGCTGTAATTATGAGATGACTTCACTTCAGCTGTGTTGCTACAGAGATATTCTGCATCACCATGATGACTATTTCAGCTTTATTTCATTTTCACATCTGTCAAAATTTAACCAAATTGAACTATAAAGGTAAAGACATGCATTTCCCCAATTTACCAATCTCAATTGGCCCCCATGTTAAATTCTCTAACTTTGCAGCAGAAATAAACAATCTTACAGCCTGGTACAAAAGACAGTTTTCATCTCCATAGCTATATGTGACTGCTATGACAACTGTACAAGCATGTGTGTAAGTTTGTAGTTGATTTGAGCAGAGATTTAGATCCAAAGCTCTGGTGTATTATGGCTTGGATGAGAAAACATTTCTGTGAACAGAAAAACATAACGTCAGACCAAACTTTGCTAATGGAATTCTATCCAATTTAATCTTTACTCAAACATGCCACACATTGCATTGGACATACCTGTGACCTTGAGGGCACGTGAAGTTGTAAAGTTGTTTTGTTTTGTTTTTCTGATCAGAGTAACATTATATCTGGGTAATTTAAGGATCAACGAAATAAAACTCTTGTCCGGACACTTGCCTCCTTCACAGCAAGAAGGAGCTCATCTAGAGAAAGCTGGAAACAAGATTGGACCTCTCACCTCACTCTGGTAAGTAATTAAGCAAGTAAGCAGTTACAAGCAAATTCAAGCTGAAGACACGCACGTAGTTGGTGAAGTTTACAGGAATGCTCAAGTTTGATGAGCTGATTAAGTGATTGACTGACTTTCCACAAGCTGCTTATCTGATTTATTTCCCAAATGACTGGTCACTCAGTTTGTTATTTGACCCACAATCCTCTAATTAACACCTGAGAGTCTGCATCTACATTTACAGCGTCTGACTGGAGGAAACACTCGAGTTTTGGTTAAAGGTTATCTGATTTTTTTTCTCAATCCCTAATAGACCACAGTCCCTTCTCACAAACAAGGAAGGTTTTTAGAGTTTTCAAGTCTTTTACACTAATTTTTTTTAACACCTAAATACCCAAGAGCAGATGTGCCCACCTGTGATTTTTCTTTCACATCTTATTTGATGAAATGAGCGTGGAGCAGCTTGCATTGGCTTAAAACATATTCATTGCATAACTGAACAGAAAGGTTTATTAGTAATAAAAATATCATTTTAGAATTTCGATTTGAACAAGCTGAAGATGGGCATGAAATGTTTTTCAACCTTTATACACAAAAATTAAAACATACATCAAATGATAGCAACAATTTTAAATGTAAAATGTTTGTTTTATGTTAAATGTGGATTTCAAATTGAGATGTGATTGAAAAGGCTTTCAGCTTTATTCTTTAAAGTAATTGAGGAATTACAGTATTTGGGTAAAGTGATATAATTTAAAACATAACAGTAATTATTAATACCTGAATGGCTGTAAAATACTATTTTTGCTTTTCCCTTTGTGCTTTATTTGTATTCAAGCAATGAGAGAGCGGCTGCATGTGAAGGTGCTTTCCTTAAACGGCTGTAGTTCCTAAATGGTGAATTCCATATTTTTGTGAAACCTCTTTAATTGAAACTGAATTTTTTACTCTTTACTCACTTTGTGAGACCTCTTAAAGTATTTGTAGAACCAAAGCTGAAACCTCCCAAGTGGGCAGAACCTCTGGAAAATATCCCATGAAGCATTGAGCTGTGAAGCATTTCCACCCCACAATGTCACAGTAAAACTTGGTCAAAGTTACATAATTTTGTACCTTCTTAAGAGAATTATTATGCCCGAGACTTCCTCCCTTAAACATTTTATAAATTCCAGGTCTGGGGTAATAGGTTTTTTTTATTATTTTGTTAAATCCCCTGCAGCTCTGCAGATTTACACTGCGCAAAAGAATAACAAGCCTCTGTGAATGCTCGGCTGAGCTGGCAGGAGCAGGAGACAGGGGAATCATCTAAGAGGAAGAGAGCCCTGGGGTATCGAGGAGAAAGAGGCGAGTGAACACGTTTCCTCTGCAAAACCAATTAGCAAATGACTCCCCGCACCCTGCTCTTGGAAGCTGAAAAGAGAAAATGGAGAGATATAAAGGGAATGAGAAATGGTAACACAGCAGCACTACGTATGTGTGTGTAACTGGGTGGTGATGGACACATCTTGAATATACTGTACAAGCTGTCTGGTTTGGACATGATTGTGTTTGCTCCCTCTCTTGCTCTCCAGCTCATCTATTACCCATAAGCCACTCAGCCACATCCATGACATTTAAAATGAGCCTTATTTTGCTTTGACAGTTGCAGATATTATTGACTCTAACTTTGTGTTGCATAAATTTGCAAACCATTTGACAGATCCTATTGATAGGTGAACAACCCCAATTCCAACACAGTTGGGAGATTGTACAATGTTTAAAAAAAAAACAAAAAATGCAATACAGTGATTTGCAAATATTTTCTAAGGTCTTGAGTAAAGGCAACTGGACTTCTTGTTGGATCTTGAAGACTTTTCACTTCTCATCCCAAAAGCTTCTTCAGTTCTCAACTACATGATGGGGAGTATCAGCTTATAAGCAGAAAGGTCTTTACAGTCTGTTGGAGTCATTCTCACCTGTGAATTGTCAAACTGTCTGAAGGCTGAGTTTTGGTCACTGGTTCCAAGGTGTGAATGGTTATGAAAGTGCTGGGAAGGAGGTGCAATGCTGCAATTTAAGTGCTGGGAAGGTGACACCCAAGACCCCCTCCTCTGTTTAAAGTTGGTTTTTCCAGTTTAATCTATATGGCTTCCTTTAGTCCTCAACAATCTGTCTTCTCTATCCAGAAAGTGTACGTTACAGTCCTCAAATGTGTGTCCCTCATCGTTAAAATGGAGGTGAATTGCTTGCTGAGTCTTGGCCTGAAGTGCTGGCTCTTCTATGCTGTGCCATGCACTTGTGGAGTTGTTTGGTCTCTCTCCTATGTAGAGGTCCTCACACTGTAACACCGCTCAGTTTGTCTTTTGGTGTCTTGTCCTTTGGGTGGACTAGTCTCTCTCTGAGGGTTTGATTTGAAGTACACAGGAATGTCATGTTTGGGAAAAAAAAAAAAAAGTGGTGAAGTGGTGTTGGGTCTACATCTCTTAGCTGATTTTAAAAAACACCCAGTTGGAATTGCCACAGGCTTGAAGAACTTTCTTCGAGTGCTGATGTTCTGTTTTCCCTCCACCTCAGTTGGTACACTCTCAGCCCAGTGATGAAGTGTTCTGATGACTGCCAGTTTGTGTTCTAGTGGGTGATGTGAGTCACAAAATAGGCGCTGGTCTGTGTGAGTACGTTTCCTGCAAACCTCTGTGTGAATGCTTCCATCCTCTTCGACGTACACTGTACAGTCTAAAAAGTGCAGCTTATGGTCCTTTGCATCGTCCCTGTGAATTTGATGTGAAGGCCTCCACTTCTTGATACAATACTTCCACTATTGGGGAAACTGGGGATCCAATGGCACAGCCGTCCTTCTGTCTGTAGAAACGATCATTGTACTTGAAATATATGGTGGAGAGGCAGAGAGTAAGGTTGGTTCTGTCATTCAGTGAGTCATCTTTCAGCAAAGGACCATAAACTGCCCTCTTAGACTGTGCAATGTATGTCGAAGAGGATAGAAGCTTTCACACGGAGGATTAAAGGAAACATACTCACACAGACCAGTATCGACCTTTTGACTCACCAAAAGAAAGAAGTCTCGCTGCCTTTACTCAAGCCCTTAGTATATATTGTATATAGTGTATATGTATGTAAGAGAATCTATGGTTTATCATTGTCTTGCTGAGAGATTCAAGGCTTTCCCTAAAAAAGAACATCAGCATAACAGATTTGTGGGTAAAATATGAGCAGAACACAAATTTCTGCTTTTCGACATTCATGAAATTAAAAGTATTTTCTTAGCTACAAACAAAATCTACTTGGGCTGTTACCAATGGTGTCATGAAGTCATACTGGATTCCTAGGGTTTTCCCTGGGGTTTTTCTCCTCTCTTTTTATTCTTTTGCTTACATTCTAAATCATATCAACAATTTTTTCTTCATCTGTTGAATACTTTGTTGGACATAAAATAGGGCATATATATATATATATATATATATATATATATATATATATACATGTATTCCTTTCCAGATGTGTAAGCAGTTCTTTCATATGTATTTACATATTCCACTATCATTACAGAGGTAGTTTTTCTTTTTTTTTCTTATCAGGAAACTGATAATATCCATTCTTGGACTTGGTATTCATGCTATTATTTTTGACTTGTCTGACCACAGGACAGATCTCTACTTTTCCTCAGTTCATTTTAAATTAGCTTTGGTCTAGAGAAGCATTGAGAGCATTTATTTATGCCTTCTTTTCTGCATGGTAGAACTTTAACCTGCATTTGTGGATGGCACAGGGAGCTATGTTCTTACTGATTCCTCAGGTGCTCCCGAGCAGTGGTTTACATCACAGAATCGTGTCCATTTTTAATGCAGTGTTGCCTGAGTTTCTGAAGATCCTGAGCATTCACTATTGATTTTTGGACTTGTCCCCTGCCCACAGGGATTTCTCAAAGTTCTAAGAGTCTTTTAATGTTATTACTGTGGATGATAAAATATTCAGTCTGCAGTTTTACTCTGAAGAACGTTATTTTTAAAATTGTTTGACAATTTGTAGACACCCCCTCCCCCCTTCAGATTGTTAAATCTCCATACCTCTACTTCTGGCAGACTCTACCTCTTTAAGATGCTCTTTTTGTAGCTTATTTCTTTTCCTTATTTTTTTTTTAGTTAGGATTTTTCCCAACTCTTTCAACAACTGTTGCTGCCATGAAGTTGGTGAAGATTTGTCATGAACTTGAAATGTCTCACGTTCAACCTTTGATGTGTTTTCTACCTCCTGTTTTAAATCCTGTTTTTAAATTGCAAATCATTGCATTCTGTTTTTTTATTTACATTTCATGGCTCCTGCGTCAAAGCTACAGCGTAGCTATAACATACGTGTGAACCCTTATCCGTAGGCTATAGCGTAGCCTGACGCGCACCTTTCTCCAAATGTAGCTGTGCAAAAAATCAATCATTGGTCGATTAGTTTGTCTTCCTCTTGGAATCTATGTGTGTAAAAACGACTGATGCTCAGCATTTATCAGCTTCAGTTCATATTAAATGTACTTTATTTGCTCCATTGCATGCCTGAGCTACATGTAGGAAGCAAACAAAAGGAAATACTGCCACCTATTGGTTGGTGGTGTAATTACAGAGCGACACAAACAATAACAGAAGGCTAAACACCAGAGATGGCATAAGGGTTGTGCCTAGCTGCTACGCAGAAGCATAAATTAGCTTTTAGTTAGCTTGTCAACTAGCTTGAAATTGGGTTTAGGAAATAAAATATTTAAATCAAGTAGATTCTTCCTTGAGGTACCATGAATATACGTAGGAAATTGAAAGGCAATCCAACCAAAAGTTGCCAAAACATTTCACTACAAGCTTCTAATGTGTACCTTCTGCTGGAGGGATAAAAAAAAAAAAGACAAGGGCAGTTTACTACATTTTAGTCTGGACTGGACTACATTAACTGCCAACATTTGACCTTTCAAGGTAATCTTTACCTAACACTCCCTGATTCTACAGCGTTATCGAGCAGAACTCTTTCCGTAGCCGTTCAAAGCAAATCTGTCCACATAATTATACCTTTGAATCGGAGACTGACAGGCACTGAAGAAAAATGGATTAGAATTGTGCCACAAAAATGAGGCATTCAAACCTGCAAAGCAGCCGAGGTTTAGATATGAGATAACAGCAAGGAGGATTCCCACACACAGTCTGCCACACACATGGACATACATTAGCTCATCCATCTATCGAGCTTATGGTGTTGGACTTGACTGTCTCTGGGCCTTTTTCGGTAATTTACGCAACAGGTGCTGTCATCCAAACCCTTTTGATGGGTCAAAAATGCGCTCCAGCTCTGCTGATAATTCCCAGAGCAGAGCTGCCTCAGCTATATTGATTCCTACACCAACTGTTGCAGCAACGAGGGAGATAGTTAGTGAGCATTCCTGCTCACTCTCATTCCTTTTGCTATGAAGGCAACACCACTCAGGCGCTGTGAGTAATGTATGAAAGCAAAACATTGCAATGCTGTGAAAGTCCTGAGCACACAAACATGGATTAAAGGTGTGAATTTCTAACTTTAATGAAGCCTGACATGACATCGTGAGCATATCAGAAGAGCAAAACATACTTGCATTAGAATATCTTGTAATGCTGTCCTCCAGGTCCAGGTTTATATGGTTTATTTTCTCTCATGTCCTGCGTTTTTAATTGTTGTGTCAAAAAAGATAATATAAACTTCAGATGAAAAGAAAAGTTAGATTTATTTTCCCTTAAAAATGAAGCCAAGAAGAGAAGGGAAAAGTACGTATGTACTATTTCAGGGTTTTGTAGATCCACCGTTAGCAGCAATGACGTCAAATATTTGCTTCCTATCATCTCAGTCTCTCACTTCATCAGTGTTTGTTTGAATGGGTTCGTGAGAAGCATTATAAGTTTGAAAAGGCACTGCGTAAGAGTGGACCATTTCTATTTGTTAGTGAGCTTCGGATCACTGAAATGTTGAAATGTTACATTGGGCGTAAACGCCAACCAATTCCACTTTGGTCTCATCTATCCGTGTGACATTTTTTTCCAAAGTCTTGTAGTTTGTGCAAATATTAGCTTTGCTGCCAAGTTCCTTTTTAGAAATTCAATTCAATTCACTTCATTCATATAGCACCAAATTACAACAAGTCATCTCTAGGCGCTTAAGAAATTCAGAGCTTGACCCCCGAGCACATGGCAACGCCCGTCAGTGGCAAGAAAAAAACTGCCTCTTGGGAAGAAAACTTGAGCAGAAGCTGCCGGTAGCCAGCCAGGTAAAGGCAGAAAAGAGTGGACTGGACAGAGAGAATGAAGCACAGAAAGGAGATGTGAAAAATATATATGATGTAGTACAAAAATATATAAGGAGGGACGCCGGCTCAATCCCCGGCTGGCACCAATGATGTTGGCGGGGGAGCGCCTGAACAAGCGCTTCCCCATGTCCACATCCATGGATGAGGGGCCCCTGAGCAAAGGCACCTGAAACCCCCGCCTGCTCCCCGAGCGCTGCACCGTGACAGCCCACCGCTCTGGATCCAGCAGCCCAGATGGGTTAAATGCAGAGAAGAAATTTCCCCAAGGGGATCAATACTTTTATATCCAAAAAAATACTAAATATACGTATATAGATATTAATATGTGAATATATGTGGTGGTTGGCGGGTTGGACTGCAGGTCAGCAGGCATCCTACAACGGCATCCAGTCAGGAGGAGCAGGAAAACGCCAGGATGGTCAGAAGATGGAAGGTTCAGGAGAAATAAGAACTTTCTCCTGGCAGCTTCTCCAAACAGACGTCCTTTGTATAGTCACCTTTAACCTACGCTGTCATGGAGTTTGAACAAGCTCAGTAAGGTCTGTGGGGTCTGGGGTCTTACTGGATCCTTCTGATAACAGCATGGTCTCATTTTGGGGGTAAATTTGCCAGGACACCAACTCCTGGAAAGATCGGCAACTGTTGTGAATCTTTCTTGCTGTACAACACTTTATTTTAATTTATTTTTTTAAACCCTTTTCAGAGTGGTGCACCAAGGAGTGTTCCTATAATACCATGGCTTATGTCTTTCCCTTTTGGCAATGTATTCACACACACTTGAATGCTTCAAATCAATGAACCGAAAAAGTGCTCTGCACACCTGCTGAGGATCATTTAATCTAAGGCTGATGACTAGCAAGTCCTGGTTGAAACTCGCCAATATGCAGAAGTATTGTCTTAGTTTTCTTTCTTTTACTTTTTGTTTTTTTGCTTCACTTACGTGTTATAGAGTTTGTGCAATACAATAATTATATGATTTTTTTTTTTTTTTTTTTGCACTTGACTGGACATGGAAAGGTGCATTGGGTGTTCAGCCCCGTCTTTCCTGCACTGTCCAGCTGCATTCAGAGTGAATTGTCTCGTGTGGTCACAGAGTCAGCGATTTGTACTGCCTACAAATTGTATTTTGAGAGTGGAAGAGACCATAATGCGCTCTGAGGCAGACATTTCCAAAGGGTGGAGCTATTAACAAGCTCACGATGGAAGAGCAAGTTCAGCTATGCTGAAACTGATGCCCTAAGTGGATGGTAAAATGATTTACCTGACTCTTATTTAACTCTGCCTGAGGAAGTCGATGTAAAATACAATCTGATCAGATGAAAAACAATTTAAAAAAAATGTGATGAGGGAGGCGTAAGATTAGCTTGCTCAGTTTAGAAAGCACGCTGCAGGTTATGGGACATTAGTTCCATCATTATATAGTAGGGAAAACTAATAAGCCAAATGTTAGATACTTCTGTGCTTATATAAGTTGGCTAATACAAACCGTTTTAGCTTTCAACAATCTGCTGCTTTTGGTCACTAAGCTAATTCAGAGGAACTTTATCAGCCAACTTCTTTAGGTTCCCAGTCTGGACAAATTGCAAAGTTGAACACAGTCGTTGGATCTGTTCCTCCTTAACTTAGACACCAGTATACCTGTCTGTGAAAAGAGGTGTCACACAATAATTATTGTCTTCACACCAACAACAGTTACTCTAATTTTCCTGAGAAAGTAGAAAATTGAAAACTGCAGATACGGTTTTACTGTGTGGTTTGAAATCAATCCAAGAATGTTGATGGAAGTCTAGTGGGAAGACAGTTTTTAGCTGTTTTGTGTGTGTGTGTGTGTGTGTGTGTGTTGGAGGTTGTTGAGTTACTTTTTCATTTATTAGTAATTACAATATGCTCCAGATGACAGGCAAACTGCTCCTTACAGCCGAGCAGGTGGAATTAATATCATGCTGCAGTCTGTGTTGTCATATAAGAGGTTCAGGCTCCAGCTTGGAGTCATATGGAACCTTGCCTGCTATTAGCAGCTATACTATAGCACACTAAATTACAAACACAACCATCAAAGCCATTAAAGTAAACAAGGTTCAGTGGATGAAGTTCCTGCTTGCTGTTCTTGCCAAGCACCACTTGTTTTTTTCCTTTTCTTTTTTTTAGTACGTCAAGTACTTGATACGCAGATGACAGTCTATTAGGAGCGAATTGTTGGTTTTGCTAATGAACAAATGTTCTTCACCAACAGGTGATTTGGAGAAGGTTAGTTGGTGAGGGTTTGAGAGAGGGCCTCTGGTTAGAATATGAATGATTCAGATGAAGTGTTGTTAAATGAAACATGGCGGATCTCAAGCCACCCGCGGGCATTACTGAAACATCAGGCACAAGATGTGCTGCAGGAACAGGCAGGTAGGTAGAAGGCTATAGGGGGAAACCTATATGTACAGGTGTACGTTGCAATTCCTAAACTGAATGAGCGATGAATAAAAGAT
Organism: Arrhamphus sclerolepis; assembly: GCA_037176975.1. Taxonomy (NCBI): domain Eukaryota; kingdom Metazoa; phylum Chordata; class Actinopteri; order Beloniformes; family Hemiramphidae; genus Arrhamphus; species Arrhamphus sclerolepis. The sequence continues at coordinate 6,485,110 of JBAMYA010000012.1, forward strand.
ACAGTTTATTTAAATTTCAGTGTAAACTACAGCTGACGTTATTTGCTCAGCTGCAACTGGTTTAGAACGCTTTCCTTCAGGGGAGCCAGGTTGAAAACGATGTTTGACCCACATGTGCAGTTGTCCACCAGACACGGCGAACTGGAAGCTGCTCACCATCCTGTCACATTTACTCTTTTCTTTTGCAGATGATGTTGTCCCATTGGTGTTGCGTCTGCGGCAATGCACACTCTGTACCAGTCTGTTGTGATGTGCATGTGGCTTACAACAAAAGACCCCCCCCCCACCAAAAAAAAAAAAAAATGAAAATAAAAAAATAAAAAAAGCATCTCACATGAAAAACAAAGAAGCAAAAAAAGAGAGAAAGAGAGGAAAAGTTATTATGAAATTATTATTCTTTCAGCTACAATGCTGCAAAGAAGAGTGCCGATGTTGAAAAGAGCTACTGAATCCCAAATTGGTACATGTTTGAGGAATAAAATGCATTGTAGAGTCTAGTAAAGGATTTAAAAAAAAGCACCAATATAAATGGCAACACATTACCTTATTAGTATCTGTGAAAACGTACCTGTTAAATAAGTTTATTTGTGAGCTATTTGTGAACATTTCAGGGACAACCTTGACTGCTTTTCTCAGGAGTGCAGTCTTGCAGACAAATCTTCAATTTTACAGGCCCTTAGACTCTGCAGCGTCGACATTTTAGTTGGTCTCAAGCTCTAACTAATAACGGGCATATGCACTGACATAAAAACATGAGCAAGAAACAGTCTGGTCTCCATTAGCGACAGTTATCAAAGAGTTTCTGAGTTGAGCACTCAACCCTCCAGCTGCTCCAGTGGAACGGCTCACTGCCTGATAGTACAAGCTTGTGGTTATACTCTTCCGGTCCCCAGCGAAAATCTGTGAATAAGAGTAAAAAGGGACAGTTGGGTTCCTTTCAGGAAAGGGTACTTCGCAGCGTTGAATGCAATTTTGCAGGACGGTTTTTACTTGGGTTTAATTTTTGACGTTTTTCCTTTTATTGATAATAAATATAATCATCATCAAATTATAACACTAGCGCGTTGGAAAGTTACATTTGTGCAGTGATGAGCATGGAGCCAAGCCATATCATTACCCCCTGGTCCAATTTAAGCTTTGATATCATCATCTTGCCATGACCTACATTCTGAGTTCATCACTACCCAGCTGTGCTGCATCATCTTTTTATTTCTGCCTTTGCACAGAAAAGGGAGAAAGAGAGTGCTACATACATATATATATATATATGAATATATATATATATATACATATATATGTATATAAATATATAAAATATTATAGAGCATGATTCAAGCTCTAATTCACCAGTTTGTGGCGTTTGTGTGGAAAACGTGGCACGAGGGAGACAAATGAAGAGGAGGACAGAGAAACAGAAACAGGGAGAGGGTAAAGAGATGAGACAGAGAGATTTTGAGCCAAGGAGGCAGTCTTGTAAGCTATTTTTAGTCACCAGCTGTGTGAGTCACTCTTAAGGAGTACTGAGAACACCCAATGGGTGTTCAGTGTAAGTGTAAAGGAGGACTGCAAGGTGTCGCCTGTGACAGACATCAGTGCTTTCATGAATAGTATGAAATATCTAAACAAGCCACATGAGAAGCTATTCTTAATTGAGCTAGCCTTGATCTTGTGCTTTAAGCTGCTGAATGTAGATTTTTCTGGATTCATTTCACTCCTGCAGCAACAGTTATTATCATCTCAGCCTTTAAGCATCTGATAAATGTAAGGGATGTAAACAGAGCCCATATGTTGGTTTTAACCTGCTTAACACTCTTAAGGTGTAAAACACAAGCTATTCTTCAAGTGTAAGTGGTCGTCAGCATAGATACAATCAGCAGAGCCAAACAGGAAGAGCAAAGTTTTATGGCTTTAGGGAAGATGGCATGAAGTCATGTGTAATTTTAGAGATGACGTACAATGCAGAACAAGAATAACATTATCATCATAAAATATCAGTTTTTAAATTGTCTTATAAGGGACCATTTGATTATTTTTAGGGGCTTTTACTAAGCTCTCAGACTGATCTGGGCCTGCCGTCCACAGAAACAGACTTCTAAATCAAAGGTTGGAATGTCGTCATGGCAGCTGAATTAAACTTTACACCACTTCCTCACTTATCGACAAAAAACTACTTATATAAGCAAATTCATGTGTAAAATGGTCACTGTCGTACAAACTGCAACACCCAGCATGCCAGCAGTGGGTGCTAAAAATTGAAAACTTGATTGCTTAAACTCTTTCCAGCCGTAGACTGTACAAAAAGAACTGGACAAATCCCATATGATATCACCCATACGTTAGCTTTTGGGACGAGTGCTTTTGAAGCCTTCTCTCATACGGTGTGGTGGCATGTTGCAGTCCCCACGGCTTCGTTACAGCTGGGTCTTGATGGAGGTCCGTGCAGGGTTGGTCAATCCGAAAAAGGCTAGCCCACCGCGGGGGGTGGGGGAGGGCTCAGCTAGTGGAGCCGGGAACCAGCTGTGATGAAGCCTTGGGGACTGCACTCTTTTAGCTGATGTACAGCTCTGTCTCAGGACCCTTCCAGACAACGTAACACACTTCAAAAGGCCACGAAAAAGAAAAACAAAAGAGAGAAAGACTTGATTTTATAGTTCGAAATAATAGCATTTAATTAACAGAGATAAACAAAGTCTCACATATGGGCAGAAAAAATATGTAGTTAAGAAATACAAAACCTTTGAAATTTTATATCAATCTCAAAAAAGAATTTGAATATCATCCCACAGACATAAATTAGACATAAGTCACATTTATTGTCTCAAATTAGGCTTTATAATACAGTACATAACAATCTAACATGTTTCTGGTGAAGATGTGTAAAACAGAGAGGTAGCTGCACATAAAATATACATGTTATTAGTTACTATTATATCATATAATATATCTTCAACAAGGCCTACTTGTAATAAATGTCTTCTGTTCCCTTCAGGGGTCTCCATAGTGAATCATCTGTCTCCTTCTAACCCCAGACCTCCTGTCTGGCAGTTCCAACATCCTCCTCCTCCAGATATATTCACTATCGCTACTCTGTACATGTCTGAACCATCTCAGTCTGACCGCTCTGACTTTCTCTCCAAAATGTACCCATTCCTGATTCTGTCCATCCTGTGGAGTTAAAATGATGACAGCTGTACACTCATACACTGTAGAAAAAGAACTGGACAAACTTTCTCTGATGTCACCACAGGTTTCATGAAGAGTCAATACGAATACTTTTGGGACAGCTGAGCTGGGGTAGCTGACTCCGCCAAAGGCAGGTAAAACCAAAACTTGACATTTGTAACTTTTCTCAGCAACCAACAGAGTTGTTTTTTTTTCATAGAGGCACTCAATTTGGAAGAAAAATAAAAATGTTTGCGGCTTATTAATGAGAAAAAAAATGCAGGTAGTTCAAACTACTGGCATTCAAGCTTTAATGACAAATCCCAAAAACGAAAGCTGCTTGGGTTAAAGGAGTATAATCTTATTTTCAATGCAGTTAGTCCTGTGAGTTTCTGTATAGACTCTAAACCATATTTGCGATATTACTATTATCTGTAAAGGTAAAAGTACTCTCTAAGCTGACCTTCAAAGAAGAGGAGCTGTACTGTCTGCTGCCCTCTGTGGCTGGCTGAGTGTTCTTCCTTCAACTGATCTGAAATCTCCTGTAAGTTCAAAAGTGTAACACTGCTGCTCCAACAAAACTCCACAACGCTGTTAGTCCTACCTTTTCTTTTATGTGGGCTCTTAACACGTTTAATCCCACTGTTGATAGTCTTTTTTCTCTTTTCCTTTTTACACCTGCAAGCTTTAAAAGTGCTTCAGTTTTGGGCAGCTAAAGCAGTTTTTAAAGTGAAAGAATAGGTTGTCTCCTCTGAATTGTCTCAGTGTCATGTAACTAGTGTGAATGGTCAGTGTAGCGGTTCAGGAAGCGGCAGCAGTGAGGGAACGAGTGGCACACTTTGCCAATTAATATCCTTCCATTCAAGCAGTTGTTCTTGCCGACCTGAGTATCACAGAATTGTTACAGTCACATGACCAGTCCTCTTTACTTCCTGGACTGTTTGACCCTCAGTACTTAAAATCCACTTTCTTTATCTCTGTTCCCTGTAGCCTCACTGTCCCCCTCCTCACATTCACACACATGCATTCTGTCCTTCTGCAGCTAATCTTCATTCCTCTCCTTCCCAGTGCATACCTCCACCTCTCTAGATTTTCCTCCCCCTGCTTTCACTACAGATTGTCATCTGCAAACATCTTAGTCCATGGAGATTCCTGTCTAACCTCGTCTGTCAGCCTGTCCATCACCATAGCAAACAAGAAGGGGCTCAGACTTGATTCTTGATGCAGACCACATCTGATTCTTGACCACAGTCTTAACAGCTGCCATGTCCTTCTCTGCTTCTCCAGACTTTCATACACTACAGCTCCTCTCTCAGTGCCGAGTCATGTACTTTCTCAAGATCTACAAAGACTGTTCCCTCTGAACTTCTTGTTCAACATCCTCAAAGCAAATACTGCATCTGTAGCAAACTTTTCTGGCAATACTCACGTCTGCCCTTGGTCTAGCTGTCACTACTCAAGTGCTTTGAATTGAGATCAAACTTTCCGCAGCAAAATGGATTCACAAACAGTCCTCACTTCAGCTGTCGTTCATTTGCAAATGCAAGCAGTTTGCTTTTCTCCCGTCATCATCCAGTATGGTGGGTTGTGCTGTTGCAAAAAGACACCAGGGTCCCGAAGATGCGGTTGCGAAACTGGAGCTGCCAGGTCTGCAACCACTGAAAACATCTGTACTAATCGCTGAACTGACTTGCTGCTGCTTGTAACCTGCCTCTTCATTCCTCGTTCTAAATCCAAGCTGCTTATGGGAGCTGCACAACTTTCCGACCGGCCGTGGTTGTTAAGGAACTGCACATTTCAATACAACAAAACCACTTGAGATTTGTTGCTGTAGCTGCCTCTTTCACAGAGTTTTTCAAAGGCTTTATCGTAGATGACTTCATCAGTGCCACTCCAAGTGAGCAGCTCCCTGATTTTGTTGTCATTGTAATTTGTACTCAACTCCTACAGCAAATTTGCAGCATTCCTGACAGAGTGCTTTGACGAACTGAAGTGATTATTTTTGCCAGTGATATGTCGCACTGGGACTCTGCTGTATTTCTGATTGCTCCTAATCCTACTGGGGGGATAATGGGGTCGCAAGCCGCTGAACCGTTTCACTCTCATCCAGAACTGCTTTGATTCATGTTATTTCCATTCCCAAGTATGGCTTGAACTTTTTACCATTTCATAATAGACCAATCATTGCTTTAATTGCGGAATGTGCCAAAAAAGAATGGTCAATTGTGTTTTGAAGCTCATTTCTCAAACCTTTTATTGTGTTTCTCAAAGCTCTGCAGTTCTGAACACGCCTCCCTCAATGGTTTTAGACACTTTTCTTTATAATAGCTGACTTGTTAATTCAGGGAAGATTTATTTTGTCTACAATATGCTCAGCCACTCCCAGCAGATTTGCCTCGGTAAGGCACATCTTTCACCACATACTGTACAGAAAAGATTGCTCAGGTTGTGTCTTTAATGGTGTGCTGCGTAAAGACAGGACTAAACAGCCTGTTTTTCAGTGATATACCTATGTTTTGATCTGCATCTTTCCATTTTATATCATCTTCTTTCCCTGCGCTGCTTTTGGCAAACCCAGATAGACTATACAAAGTGGGAATGATTAAGGTGGTGTTTGAAAGCTCAGCATATTTGAACTCTTCTCTATGAATCATCATCTTATGAGCACAGCTGACGCTCCTTATCTTCCTTGCACCTGCCCTCTTTTGCTTCCACCGCCATGTCATTGTTTTTTTGTTTTTTCCTTTAGTAACATAATATATTTCAAAGGAGGATGAGGTAGTTGTGTTTGTAACCCCACTGAAGTCAGAACTGCACCAGGGAGGAGGCAGTCTTTTTTGGAAAATGTGATTAGTTCCAGTGCGAATGATCAAGTGTTTGTTCATGTGAATGGAAGTCTTTTGGGAACTGGGGTTGCGCTCATAAATGAGGAGCAAAATCTCCCACTGAGGTAAATCCACAAGTACTGGGATGTGTGCTTGATCTTTTGCAGGTTCAAAGGGAGAAAAATCATTAGGTGATGCAGTATTAGGCTAGGCCTTTGTCTGATATGTTTTTGGATGAAAAGCAGGCCAATATCAGAGCAGCATGAAGTGTTATGCTTCTGTACTAGTAGTGTCAGTGAATAAAATCTGCTTTACATTCTTAGGCCATGTCACATACGTTTGTGCACTGTAACTGGTTCTAAAATGACAATGGTGAACTTTCTTTCATGGTGGTCATGCATCACCATGTTAAAGCCTGTGGAGAATGATAACTGGTTAACGTTACACCTGCTTAGCTGTAAGCTGTATATAAAAGATGGATGTAGATGCTTTTAGCATCACCTGCTGCATAGGGGATTACCATTCCTAAATTTGAAGTTTAGCCTTTTATCATTGTTCTCTTTTTTAAAAACCAAAACCAAAAAAAATGTTTTAACGGAGGCGTACATTCGGCTTAGAAACTAACATCTGACTTGGTAATATATAGTAGTACCACATCAAGTAAATTTGCATAGTAGTAGTCCTTTGATTGGCAACAGTTGCATACACAATCCACTATGTTGGCAAATGTTTCTTGCTTCTATACGATGCAAGCAGCACATGTAATACCAGAGGCCTCCACTTGGGGACAGAATGCAGAATGCAATCCAGAGTCAAAAATATAACATTATACAAGAGATGAGAGAATTTTTATTTTTTTTTTGTCTGTGTGTATATTCATGGTTAATGCCATCATCTATATGCAATTTCATCTTGTAGCAGATTTTTTTTCTTTTGCTAATGTGAGGGGTGAGCGTGTCCTTCACCAGCCCTCTCTGGCAGTTTATTCTAACATCTTTGTTAACGTCTGAAATCCTGGTTCTGTCATAGAGGACTAAAGATCACCAGTAGTGGGACATTTCAAGACGGGACAATTAAGGAGACACGACAGTGAGGGTGTTGTGTGTGCAGAATTGTGAAGTGTGGGGGTGTGCATTGAATTGTATTACAATAAAGGACAAATGTTAGTATTTTTCTCTGCTTCCTATACATTGTCTCTAAGAGAAAACTGGATAAACATATGTGCAGAATTCATGTAAACATTGTGAATTGATTGTTTTGATAGAAGGGGGGGTGTTAGGGGAGGGATGTAAAGCACAAATATATATATACTAGACATGTGAGAGGACTTCTGAGCGCACATGTATACATTACTTGAGACAGACATACATATATACAAATACACACATATATTCATCTATATATTGATGTAACATCATATGAACATGCATACAATAAAGTCACTTAGTCAAGTATTCTTAATCAGTTTGGTGTAGTAGTGGTAGTGAATTCATCTCCAAATGTTAAGTAATTAACAGTAACATGAATGCTTCTGTAAGGGTCCTCTGTCCTTCACTCGTTACCTGTATTAATGGCACCTGTTTGAACTGGTTACCAGTATAGAAGACACCTGTCCACAACCTCAAACAGTCACACTCCAAACTCCACTATGGCCAAGACCAAAGAGCTGTCAGAGGACACCAGAAACAAAATTGTAGACCTGCACCAGCTGGGAAGACTGAATCTGCAACAGGTAAGCAGCTTGGTATGAAGAAATCAACTGTGGGAGCATCATTAGAAAATGAAAGACATACAAGACCACTGATAATCTCCCTCCATCTGGGGCTCCACGCAAGATCTCACCCCATGAAGTCATAATAATCACTACAACAGTTTAGCAAAAATCCCAGAACCACATGGGGGGACCTAGTGAATGACCTGCAGAGAGCTGGGACCAACGTGACAAAGGCTAC
>JBAMYA010000012.1:6493148-6535389 GCA_037176975.1 Arrhamphus sclerolepis
GTTCGACCATCTCATTACCCCACACTCCCTTCCATCACCACCAAACTATAAATATCATGTAGTGTTTTCATTCTCTCTTAATTAGAAAGTTCTCTTAATCTTGGCTTTAGTCTTACTTGCCTTCTTAAACAGGGGTTATAAACAACAAAGTAAAAGTGGAACGTTTCAATTACCTTTGTTTAATAATTCAAGGGAAGCTTTGCCTCAATTGCTGAACTTGTCTGCTCGGGGATCAAATCTGATTGTCTTTACTGCTATCAGTCTTTCCCCACAGAGGATGTGCATGCTTTTTTGAATACCAGTAAAAGAAGATTCATTTGCAGTCTTTTGGTGTCTTTTAGTGTGGGACTAAAAAAAAAAGTTGTAATATTTAACACAAGCCTTAGTAAATGAATTCAACACCACAGACAATAAACTGTACGTCACTGTCGGTGGTGTATAACCACCTGCTGTAACTGTCTATGGTGCTGAATCACAAGTTGACTGTAACTCTTTGGTCCTTAATAATAAACTGTATGTGGTCCTGAATCACAAGTTGAATGTCACTGTATGAGCAGGCTTCATAAGTTGAATAGTGCTGTCTATGGTGCTGAATTAAACTGTCCATGATGGGGAGTCATGAGTTGAATATCACTGTCTATGGTGCTGAAGCATACACAGTATGCAACTGTCTGTGGTGTCATATCGCAACTTAAGTGACACTGTCTGTGGTGCTGAAATTGTAAACTGTAGGTTACTGTCTGTAGCACTTAAATTTACAGTATGTAACTGTCTGTGTTGCTGAACATTACACTATGCAAAATATGACTCTGAATCTAACTGTCTATGATAGAAAGACATATGTTGAATGGCACTGTCTGTTGTACTGAATCAAACTGTCTATGATGGGGAGTCTTCAGACAAATAGCACTGTCTATGGTCCTGAAGCAAACCACTGTCTGTAGTTTTTAGACTACAAACAGTATGCAACTGCCTGTGGTGCTGATGTTTACAATAAACAAGTCTATGGTGCTGAAACTGTGTGTCACTGTTTATAGAGCTAAATCAAAGTAATCACTATTTATAGTGTTAAATCTGTATAGTGTAAAATGTAGTGTATGTCACTCTATGGCTGCATTTACACAATACATTTCTAGTGAACTCACTCTAGTGACTCGTTCTAGTGAACTCTGAATACAACCATGAAAGAGTGGCTCAGATACAAACACTTGTAATGTAAGTAGCAAGAAAACACATGGATTTAGATATTCTGAGATGAGTTGAAGGGCTCATTCATATGTGGAAAGAAATAAGATATGAATTAGATATGTGCATTTGTGTCTGGATCAGATTTTACCTATTAATTCTGCTGCCACTCAGAAATCCTTGAAAACTGAAATGTGATAGTGGCAGATTTCATCCACACTATCAAAGATTTGACATCATTAAAGATTTTTATCACTATGTTGTTATTATGAGAAACCTAACTTTAGATGTATTGTTTTTAATTGGTAAATCACATACATATTTATTATGTGATGCAGTAATAATCTTGGCCTGAGTCAATAATACTTAATAATGTCCCCAAGAAAACACACACACATTCTTTTTTTTTCTTTTTTTTTTTTGAGGGAAAAGCCACTGATAGTTCTCAAGAAGTTATCGTGTTTTTATACTGTAAAGTGTCCTTAAATGACCTGAAAGGCGCTACAAATAAAATGTATTATTATTATTAAGAAACCAGAAACCAAAACAACTCAACAACTTCACTTTTACCCCCAAATCACCCCCACCCCCCACCCCTTGTGTCACTGAGCTTGGTTCTGCATCAATGACTGCAAGTCACTTTCCATGTAGCTGAATCAAAAACTGCTGTCATACTGCAGATTTCAGCTTCGAAGATGCTGTACTGCCAGACAAGCTTCTGATCTCGGGACTGTGTGAATCTGTGGTGTGTGTCCCTAGAACTGTTGTGCGATCTTTTTCATCTGCCTGCAGTACAGCATCAGAAAGTTTGTGACACATGGCCTGGTCTGATTTGAGAATGATTTGCTGTTGTCCTGGGTACCCTAACCAGACACAATTCTTTCCCCAGTTTGTTGAACAATTACAAATTTAATCACCACTGAAATGGATTTGGAGTAATTTCAGAGGTTTCACAAACATATCACTTTTAAAATCTATAATCAAGAGACACTTTCATGAATGTAGACACAGAGGGTTTACAATAAAGTGCAAATATCTGCTTACATTCAAGAACAGCATGTGCCTGATGCTCATTTATATAAATTCCTACACAGAAACCAACATATAAGGAGGTGGAAAGGTGCATCATCAACTTGCAGGTCAACCTTAGGACATGACAAATTCAAAAAAGACAGTGACAGCAGTAGTTTTGACTGAAGTGGAGCAAATAAAATATGTTTCTGGCAAGACACGGGCAAGGAAAGGTGTCCAATGAAGCACCCAAGAGGTAAAGCAAAAGCTTTATTTATTTATTTTATTTTATTTTTTTTGATAAAACTACTGCAGACAACTGTGTCGCCTCCATAATAAGACATACCTCTTTATCAAGATTCATACCTGATAGAGACAGATGCATCCAGAGGAGCTGACAGTAAAATCTGAAGGTAAGCTTTTACTTCTTATATTATGTGTCATATCATGATACATTGTGGTAAATGTGTGCATACATTGCTTTTAACACACATTTTAAGAAATGATTATTTTCTGAATTGTCATTTATTGTAGTGTTCTAAGTTTGCTCATAAACTTTATTTCTCTCTTTGTAGTGCCTATGTTGTTTTTGTTTGTTTTGTATGTTTTTTTGCTTTGTTTTAACTTGGGAATTTCACAGTCTAAATGGAAATTGCTTCAAATTCACAACAGTCAAGATCAGTGTGTAACATTTCATATTAGAATTTATATTCTGAGATGGACTGGCAACCTGTCCAGGGTGTACCCCTGCCTTTCACCCAAAGTGAGCTAGGAGAGGCTCCAGCAGACCCCCGTGACCCTGCACAGGAAATAGTGGGTATAGATACTGAATGAATGGATGAATAGAATTTATATTCACACAAGAATTACATAGGTCATTTGAAGGCAGAAGTAGACTTTGTTTTTACCGACAAAAATCCCCAAACACGTTCAAATTTCAGGCTATTAGCAAATTTGTTGTGCTCACGTCTCATGATGTATCAGACATGATGGAAGTAAGATTATTGTATGGACATATATGACTGCCAATGGAATGGGGTCACTGGTCTTTATTGATGTTGTTAATACTACAAAACACATATGATGGAGAAGTCCAGATGGAAAGCCACCCTAAACATGTTGCTAACGCAATATTCTGACCTCGACTAAATATAGCATGCCTATTCTTAATGAAGACAGAATAGCCAACAAACAAGTAGAAACTGAAGGTGGCTGCATTTGATGATGTTCATAGCCTCCAGATCAAGTATTTCCATCCAAATATTCTGAATCGTGCTTATATTTACAATGATGCTACTTTGTCCAGGTAGAAGCCTTTTTGTTTTCCATTTCCTTTGTGCTGGTTGTTGTTCCATGAGTCCTTTTAACACCATGTCTGCTGTTTCCTTTAATGCTCAAGTGGTGTCTAATCACTGAAACTGCTCCAGAAAAGACCCTTCCCTCAGTCTGTGGTGCCTTGAACGACCCTTGTGTTGCCTAACTAGCTATACAAATGAGAAGCATCTGCAGAACAGCACACCTGCATTAGTTTTGATAGGCTGAGTGCACAAAGAAATGAGGATTAAAAACCTTGGAAACAGGCCCAGAAACCTTTTAAACAAGCTACTTTTCCAGTTTCGTACACTAGACGGCCAAAAGCTGACGACTGAGCGCCTCATTTCACGAGATCGCGGAAATCTAAAAAGACAGAGATTTGTCTAGTGCATACCTTAGGGCTCGGTAAACGCAACAAGGTCTGATTGAGATTTACCACTTTAATAATGCAGCATTTGAGGCATAGTTTAGGAAATAAATGGCAAAATGTGACATATTTTGTTGAACCCCCTGAATGCAGTCTGTTCCTACATTTCCTGCTGCACTGAAACACAGGAACAGAGCCAAAGTAATTCTCTCTTACATGAGGCAGCATTCAGGAGAAAAGAAAAAAAAAGAAAAGAAAGAAGTGACACTGCCAATGGCAGTTACATATGTTTCTGCCATTTCTCTGTGATTACCATTCCAGCACAGGTTTCAGTCTCTTAGCTGATCACATAAACACAAGCATGTAAGAGAGAGAGAGGGAGAGACCATCAACCTGTCGCAGTGATCCATAGGGGTTACACATGCTGCGTGCTTGTATGGGCATATCAAAGAACAATAAAGTGCTGTAGGTGCCTGCAGGGCTGCAGTCAAACAGCAATCACTTGAAGGTTGTTGCATTCTTAGCATTTATATTCACTCATGTATTGATTTTGCAGCATGATAACATTGTTTGATGGAAACAGGGGTTTAATTGAACGTTCATGCTCTGACGATTTATTTAGGCCTCCTACATGTGTTGCTGATAGATATGGGAGTGGAAGACATAAATGCTATAACTCAAACTGAAGGAAGCACCACATTGCTCAGCTCCTATCAAACATTTAGACCCTGAATTTTAATGCTAGTTGGGTTTGAATAAATAAAGTTCAAATATCTCTGTCCTTTTCTTTGTGACGCAGGTAAATAAAATAAGAGGATATTTGCTTTTCATCTAGTGCTGCTTCAAACCTTATCTCATCCCAGGCCAAACCTGCATATCGAAATTTCAAAGTCATAATGGCCTTTTCTTTCAGTTGAAGCTGAGCAAATGAAAGCCGCTGCAACTTTATCAGAGTTATCACAGATATGCGGAGGTGGTGCTAACTATATATCAGTCATCAGAGAAGAAAAACACAGAAACAGTCAAGTAAAAAATAATAATAATTTGATGCTAAAAAGTTTGATTGAAGAGCTCTAATCATCTGTCAAGTAAAGTTTTAATCTTGGAACGAGGTAAGGTTGTCATACAGGAAGTAGGACTCAACTTCAGCATTCGCTAAGGTAATATAGTTTGTTTTTAACTGAGTGGATGATTAATCTTTGATTAAGTATAATCAGGATTAATACTTAACCTAGTTTTTACTCCAAGGGTAGGAAAATGTATATGAAGTGATTTTCTGCGTTAATTTGCTATAAATCATCATCTGACCTTCATCTGAGTCAAAGTAACAGAAAACAACACAATTATGAAGCATTAAAAGACACAACGACAAACAGCACACAATTATACGTCTTCCATACTCACTAAATAAACAAACAAACAAAAAAATTAGTTAACCTATAAAGCACGTGTCAAATTTAAATCCTGAGGGCCAAATCCGGCCCATCATTTCATCTGGCCCACAAGAGCGCGCAAAGACAGTCACATGTTTACACTGAGAACATTTCTGAGGAACTTTAAATGGACCGATTGGATGATTTGGACCGACTTTAAAAGCTGGTTTATGTAAAAAAGTCATGATTGAGCAAATGTTTGTGAACATTTTTACGAGAAATAGATTGATCGTTTTTTTGTGAAAACGTAACCGATTTTTGTAAGATTATCTTTTTCATGACAAAATCAATTTAAGACAAAATGTTGAAATTAAATACAATTTCCCATTTCACAACTTTTGTAATTCTATGTCAAAATATTGAAAAAAGTTGATATTTTTCAACAAAAATAAAATTGTAAATTTATGTCAAAAAGCTACAATTTTGAGACATTTGTGATTATATGCTTAAATCTCAATCAAATCTCAAATTTGCAATTTTATTACAATTTAAAAAAAGTTTAAATTAATGAATAAATAAATAAACAAAATTGTCGATATTACAAGAAAAGAAGATTTTTTTTTGGTTTTGTTTTTTTTTTTTAGTTCAGAAGATTTTATTTTATCTTATATTTTGAGAAACTTGAGATTTTTAGGCAAAAATTCATTTTTTATAAAACAAAGAAACAAACAAAACAAAACAAAACAAAACAGAACATCGTGAAATTTGCATTTTACAAAAAGAAAGTTTTTGGGACAAAAACAAGTAAGTTTTGTCAAAATCTTTGATCATACAAGGAAAAAAAAAGTGATTTTAGTACAAAAGCCTGAATTTCATGATTAAAATTGTGATTTTTTTTTTTTCTCTAAATGACTGCGACCAGGAAGTTATGAGAAATCTGACAACATATCTGGTTGAGAAAGTAAAGACTAAACGGCCCTTTAACGGTAACCATGGTGATGATGTGGCCCAGGATAAAATAGAGTTTAACACCCCTGCTATAGAGTAATCCAACTAAAGGGATCCCTGAAGACATACAGGGTGGTCAAGAGTAGTTGATCTGATAAGAGCAGAAAAGGATAAAAGGTCATCTCCCAGGTTTGACGCATCCATCAGGTTACCATTAGATCAACTTTCTGCTCTAGGAGGCAGTTTACTACTGTGACGATTGCTCCCAGAAGTGGACGTGCAGATAAGATGACTCTAAAGACAACGCACAGAATTATCAATCAGGAAAAGAAGAGCCTATTAGTAAATGGCTAAAAGCTTGAAGACACCACTAACTGGCAAACTGTTCATGAGAGAGTTTAGTGTACATAAGGCATTGAACAAGCTGGGAATCCATGGCAGCGCGACAATACTCAGGTTTATGTAAGACAAAGAAGGAGCACGGTTTTCCAACAATAGACCATCTTCCCGACAGTGAAGTACGGTGGAAGGAGCATCATGATTTGGGCCTTCCTTTGCTGCCTCAGGGCCTAGACAGCTTATCATCATGGAGGCGAAAATCAGTTCTGTAGTTGATCAGAAATATCCTGCAAGGTGATTAATTAAGAGACGCTTTTAAAAGGTGAGTTGATACTCAGCTTTCAGCTTTGGAGTACAAAAACACTGATGCATTTTCAGATGTACACCTCTTCTTACAGAGTGACAGGGTTGTGTAATGTTGTGGGGTTTTTTTTTTTTTTTTTTTAGTAGATTGTTGACTTCAAACATGCAAAAAAATGGTATCAACCACAAGAAAAAAAATCTATTCTTTAATCTTTTTAGGACAGTTTTACACATATTTTATCTTGGTTGTATAGGTCTTTCTTTATCAGGTCCTTTTTGTGTTATTATTATTATTATTATTATTATTATTTAAAAAATATACAGTTGCATATTTCTCAGTATCAACTCATCTTCTGTCTGCTGTGTCCCAGACATAAGCAAAAGATTGCAGGTGCTTTTAAAGTATCTTTGAAAATTCAGCCAGCCGGATGGCTAATCTTGAACGATGTTTCATCATAGAAAAGCATCTGTTAAGTATCCTTCCTTGGCGCTACGAAGCACCTTGCATCCCTGCCACAGATAGTTCTGCTCCAGCCCCCAGGTCGGGCTTTCATAAATCATGCATCATCGTGTTTGAGATGTAATCACGCTCATGCATTTCTCTTCGGCGAACATCCAGCCCCAGCACAGGCGCTGTCAGGTTCATCAAACCCTCCGATGGAAAACGAAGATCATCTTGGACAGGATCTTGTCAGGAATCACAGAGGATCTCTGCGAAGCTGTGAAAGCACTCGCTCAGAGTTGACTTTCTGGTCACGCTCAGTACACGTTAACACGGATCTAATTGCTAACATGACACACAATTTGAGCTTCAACGCAGATGGGAAGTGCACACCAAAGTTCTACCTTCCATCTTACTTCTGGGTGCTGACTGCGACCGTTGCACTCTTCACTTTACAGTTCCTGTAACACCACTGAATAATAAAAGAAGACTTTTTCGTTTGATCTTTGACATTCATATCATATTTATGCTCACCATTTATATTTGTGAGTCAGGCTGCAATATTAACCTTGAAATTGTATTTATTTATTTATTTATTAACCTTTATTTAACCAGGAAATAATCCCACTGAGATTCAGAATCTTTTTTGTAAAGGGGTCCTGGCCAAGAGAGCAGCACAATAGGTCCACATAAAGTACATATAATAACAAAACAAACGCAAAACGTTTAAAACATTTTGGTAAATCACCACAATACATTATAATCAGCAACTGTGTTTGGTAAGAGGACATTTAAGATGACTCTGTAGCCTGTACCAGGACAAGGGTACGAATGCTTTGAAGGCACTTTCCCCAAAAGCAGTCCGGGTACGAGGAATATTGTACATTATCAATCTATCATGCCTGAGACTACATGCGTTTGCTGTCTTGGAATGTTTCTATCGCTGGCCGACCCATCCAGAAAGACATCTTGGAAACAGCTCTTACGGTCCAAATTATCACGAGGGGCTCGTGGAACTGAGCGGCACTCTTTTCATGTGATTTCCTTCCAATTACCGACAGCTCAGGGCTGCTCATTGACTCTTGCTGGATATCTGTTCCAAGGAGAAGAAGGAAAAGGGAAAAAATAAATAAATAAAAAGACACTGATTCAGCAGAGATGAGCTGGCTGCCATGGTAACAAGCCACGATGGCATTAATTGTGGCATCTTAAAACAAGGGACCAAGACTGTCACTTGAACGAACTGTCGCTTGTCTCGACTTGCTTGTAAGTGAAATGATTTTGACCTTAATTGTGAATGTATTAAAAGATTAATAGATAGAGAACAGAAAGCAAAGAAAGGTGTTGAGAGACATGCAGAAAGAGAGAGAGCAAAGAGAAATGGGCTATGCTATGTATTGCCATGCGTTTTCAAGGTCTGAGAAGCTGATGAATCAAGTTTGGGTCCTCTGCCAGAGGCCTTGGAGCTTGAAGGTTCTTGACACTTTCATTTTTCGAGTCCCACGCTCACATTACTCCTCTTCTAATCATGCTTGAGAATTGCTGCTTGTACATATGTCATCACATGGTTTCACAACACACTGCAATGTAGCTTTTTTTTTTCTTTTTCTGGTTAGATACACTATTCTCACACTTTTGAATTCTGGGTTACGATGACATGTTGCCAGATAACTGTTGTGAGACAGTGACTGAGTTTCTTTGGTTCCTTATTCTTTATGTTGCTGTTGATTGGAATTTCTGCATCTAACATCACCATCTTCCTCCTGAGTTGGTCGACGGATAACTTTCACCAGTTCACCTGTCTGGATTTGTAAATCTCACACGATCTTTGTGTCACCACCCTTTGAGGGTCATGCCTAAGCCCACACTGTACCCAAGCAGTAAGAGGGGAGAAGGTACTGTGTGAAAATGCTTTTTAACAGTCAGCAATACCAGAAAACTCTGGTCAAATGCACTCCATTTATTTATTTATATGCTTACAATGAAAGGACTGGAATGGCAACTTATCCAGAGCGTACATTTGTCTCAACCAGTGACAGCTTGGATGGCCTCCAGCAGACCCTCACAACCCTAAAGAAGATGGAGCAGGACTAGAAAATGAAAATATGGCTGTAAGGTCTCACAGTCACTAAACAGGTTATGTGTTGTCGGTTTATTTTATCCCAACTCACGTCAACTGCATTTACTGATTTGCATGTTTCTAACTCTTCATTTTGGCTCGCAAGTTTACAAAAGAAAGACTGTCATTATTAAAATGCATTAGAAAACACTTGGCTTTGGCTTTTACAGCACTTATGGCTATTGGAAGGAACAGTGTGACACGCTCACACTGATAGTTAAAATATTAACTCCAGTGACTCAGAATAGAATCAGATTTGCGTCATAGTTTGAGAACAGGTTGTTGAAGTGTGTTGTTAAAGAAAAGCTCTGCATAAATTGCTGTTGTCTGTCTGGATTCCCAGCTGGCTTTCAGCAGGTCACCAGTGAACTGTGTTGGCTGTGTTGACTGGTGGGGCCGCGTTTGTGGACAGATGTGTATAGATTTACAGTCAGACATTGTGCTGATTCTCCATACGATACTGCTGCTGCTGCTGTCCCTGTCGTTGTATTGACTTTCAATCTCCACTTGACCAATCTTTTTCTGCACATGACGCATCTGCAGGACGTTTACTGCTTAATGATAAAGCGATTGAAAAGAGAGAAAGATCAGACTGCAGGAGTAAAAGGTGAAAATTGTTAAATATGGTCTGGTTTTCTTTGATAGAAGAATGGTTTTCAGCCGGACTTAAGTACTGGTAGTAATTTGTATGCACTTCTCTTCATGTATTAAACAAAAAAAAAAAAATGTTTTGGCAGGATGTCTAGGATGGTCTGCTTCGTGTTTACCTAATCTACTGATCAGAAGATATTGCCTCTCGGCGCATGAATCACCAAAAACATCCGTGGCCTATTTGGAATGCCGTCGGCACACAGCTGGCGGAGCAGGCTGAAGTGAAAACAGGTTTAACACAGCACCTGACCTTTCTGTAATTAGTAGTAGTGCATTCCAGCCTCTGGAAAACCTCCCTGCCTTTGAAGCCTTTGGAGACGGTACTTCCTCTGAGAATGAGCGTGCACATCTGGAGGTAGAAAAAAAAAAAGAAGACAGATTCTGATGTGGCATGTGTCTTCCACAGTTTCCCCAACTTGTTATAGAATCACAGTTGTGTATATGATACTAAATGTGTCCTAGCACCACAAATACGATATGAAACACATGCCTGTTGACAACAGCATCTGCTCCAGAACCATAAAAATGCTTCAAACCACAATAAACATGTCAACTCGGCAACATATTTTTATTTTATTTATTTATAAATAATTACGAGATAAATGATTGCAAATGAGCAGCAGTTATGTGTTCCTTAAACAGCAGCTGAAGAACGACAGTGCCATCAGAGATGATTGCGGCGATGACCCCTCAGGAACATCCGCCTGATGTGAGTGGCAGTATGGGAGTGGGGAAATTGAAAGCAATCTTGTGGCACAACATCGCTGGCTGATTGAATGCTATTGATCGGCTTTAGTGTTGGTTTTTATTCTTTTCTTTTTTTTTGCCCCTCTGGACTATCTGAAATGCGAGATTCCATGAAGGTCTATAATTATCTCAAATGCAAGTCATAACCGTCACTCCTGCTTGTCAATAACAATACTGAGGTTGTCATGCAGCCTGACACCATCAGATAATGATACTGAGGAGAGAGAGAAGCAATAAATGCATCAAAACCATTAAACCTTCTGGTTCCAAGGCAGCAATTACCCAGCACACACATTGAGATGTTTGGATGCTATGGTAGCCTCCAGCTGGTAAACTGGAGCACAAAGGAGGAATGTGCTATTGAGACCTTGCACAGGAGGCTTTTTTAGACAACAACTTGGCTCATCGTGAACAAACTCCCCCAACATTTGACAAAACTGTTTGATGTACAAAATGATACAGTCTCTTGTTACATATCCAAGATCTCCTGGTCAGTGCCTGAAACCAGTTGGACCAATGTTTCTGGCACAGTGCAAGGCATCGTCCTGCTGCATTTAAGGCATCAAATAAAAAGGATTTTACCAATGCATCACCGAAATTCATGTGAGATTCCTTGATCCAGTGAATTTCACAATTACTGTATAGCACAATATAGAAGAAAAAGTTGGACTCAGGTTGGAAAATTTATATTGTGTTGGTTGGTGCTTCAGGATGCATCCAGTGACAACAAATTGTATAGAATTCCAATAATAATTCATGTCACAGTCAAATGATAGAAATTTAAAGCCTTGTTTTTAGAATCATGAATCTTCCTGGCAAATTTTAGTAGGTCATCTGGGGTAAGTATTAGTAATACATTCAGCAGTTGGTATAAGTGGGTTTCCATTAGCTGTGGTCCTGGAAAAAAAACGTCAAATTTATTTATGTAGCACATTTAAAAAACGAGGTTGACCAAAGTGCTTCACAATCAAATAAAAGTCACTATTAAACACAATAACGCAATGTTTAAACATAAGAAACAAAATAAATAAGGATAAATATAAGGAATATAGAAATAATGGTCGAGTCCACTGTCTGTCTGTTTGCTATATCTAATCAGAGCTGAAAGCTAAGGGGTGGTGTGTCTTTAACGGTGATTTGAAATATAAAAAGTCTGCGTAATGCAAATATGAAAAGGTACACTATTCCATAGTTTCGGGCGTTGCAACTGCAAGAAATGGATGACCTCTATAATTTCATTTTGACCATGGAACATGTGGAGGAAGCATGATACGCATGTAGATACATCAGGTGCAATACATGCTTGTGCTAGCTGTGTTAGCCATAAGTAGATGCTACGCTTACTCTGCACACAAGTGCCCTGCACTATACTCGCAGTAATGTGTAAATCTTTGTGTTTCTTCATGCTGTAGACTATACACATATGTATGTGTTTCAATGTGCATTAGACAAGGTGCAACGCAAGTTACACTGCAGGCTGCTGCGGTGCATTCATGTGACATATAAACTCTTGTGGTCCCACATCACACTAATGCAGCTTGACAGTATCTGCATCATATCATGATGCTGAGCCACATGCAATTACTTCTTGGGATACATTCATATTCATAATCCAATTAGCTTTTTCTCCAAGATAAGATCCCCCCCTCCCCATGAAAATATGATTTATCCTGTTTGGAGGATTATATCAGAGTCTATTTTTTTTTTCTTTTTTGCTATTTTCTTTAATGGAAACAAGATGCTCTAGTGCAACTAAGTAATGCTTGTATGATTACACTCTAGTAGCTGCTGCAGATAAGATGAATGTTCGAGCCCATTATGTGTAGCATGCCCGGTGGTTCGATGGAATTATAGGCCAAGAAAAGAAAAAAGAGAATTTGCAAAATAAGGCAGAAAACTGAAACCAATAACAACAAAACAGACAAAAAAATAAAAGCCTAGTCATTTGTATCACATTTACCTTTTAATCAGTTTATAAATACATTTCTAGCATTGAATTATTTCTGTTTATTCATTGTATATTTCTTTTTGCAATTTTTCCACACATATTAATGCATTTCTTTTTCCTTATTCCTCCCTCCACAGTTTAAACCATGATTTTACCCACTAGCTTTAACCGAGCCAATCATGTTTGAGCCTTAGTGGGCTTTAAACCAATCAAAGTTAAGACTGGTTGATTCATAAATAACAGGGTTAATTGTGAATTAAATTGTGCCGCTTGAATTCAGAGACCACTTAATCTGCTGCTTAATTCATCTCACCAACTACTAAAATCTGGTTCTGAATTCACTACAAAAACAGCCCTTCTAGAAATAAGCCTCATTTTCCTAAATGCAGTCAAACTGTATTACATTAAACAAAAAAGAAATCAACAAATCTGACAAAAGGGTATGAAATACCTCTTAGAAATGACATTTTGTTGTGTGTTTTTTTGAGTGAAAAATAAGCTTTGTCATGGCATAATCTGCATACTTAGTACAACTCTATTTTCCAAAATGTTGGGGCATATGATATGCTCTTTATGTTCTATTGGGAATAAAATATGATAGTCAAAGATTTGCAAATCATCACATTCTATTTTTATTTTATTTACATTTTACACAGCATCTTTTTAGAATTGAGGTTGCACATCTGCAAGTCCTAAAGTAAAAAAAAAAGTGATGTCACAGACAGTCACATACTCATAACGAGAAGTTCCGCATGGGTGCCAATGCAACTGTCTTTTTGATTGGGTATTGATAACTGAGGTGAGAGCAGCTGGAAGACTGTTGAGCAGCTAGTTTACCATGTAAAGTAGCAATGTACATCAAAGAGTCACAGCTCTGCAAACTTCATGAAAAAAAAAATCAATTTGTTAAAATTATGATTTCACAACAAAAAAATTACACAAAGAAATTAGAAAAAAAGTTGAATTTGGGATAAAAGGTTGACTTTTTTGTTCTAAAAGTTTGGATTTCAAACAGAGAATAACTGGCCCTTTGATAGTAACCATGGTAACAATGTGGCCCTTTGGTGGTAACCATGGTGATGATGTAGCCCTTTAATGGTAACCGGGGTGACAATGCAGTCCTTTAATGGTAACCATGGTAATGATGTGGCCCTTTGGTGGTAACCATGGTGACGATGTGGCCCATTGATAGCAACCATGGTGATGATGTGGCTCTTTGACGGTAACCATGGTGACAATATTTCCCTTTAATGGTAACTATGGTGATGATGTGGCCCCAGAAACAGAGTTTGACATCCTTAAACTAAAAATAATCATTTGGAATCTGTATAACATGCTCTGACTTTGGTCACATGACAAGAGACTCTTTTTGCTTTTTGCACACCAGGACACCTCACTGACAATCAGCTGCTTAAAATATTTATAGCTCCAACACATGGCCTGCTTTGATCTGCCCCACAGCAGGACACCCCATCACTTTCAAAAGCTGAAAAAGAAACAACATAGTCATTAAACTACGACCTTGAAGTGAGGAAAACACAAATACCCTCACTTCTCAATGCATCATTGCAAAATATTCAATGCTGGAGACAGCAAAGAGATTTAGAGAGCTTCAAAAGGTTCCGCGTGAACAGACGACGCTGTTCCCATGTCCCGCCATACTGAAAAAGCTTTGTCTAGGATGATCAGAAGTCATTAAAACTCTCACCGCTATACGAAGACTGTCACGAGAAATTGAGACAGAATTTGCAGAGGAAGGGAGGTAAAAATCGAAAACTATAAACAAAATATCTGCAGGAGGAGTGGACTTTCTGTGTTTTGTGTGTGTGACAGAGGCTAAACGTCCAACTGCATTAAGTGTCTGGAAGCAGCTACAGCGTTCATGGAGGAGTCTCCAGAAAGAAACCAATCTTACAAGCCCATAAACAGGAGCGTGAACATAAGTGAGCAATCTCCATTCAAATGAGTTTGTCGACAGAAAAGTCAGCACTCGACAGCTTTTAGTAAAACGCTTGTATTTATTCTCATTGTCAGATGGATAAGAGCACTATTCTTCAGTGTGCGATACCACTGTCGAGCATTTGGGGGTCTTTTAATGTGAGGAGATGTTCATGATCTTGAACAAAGGTGATTATTGTTCCATATTTACAGTGCCATGCTATACCTTCAGAAAATCATTTGATTGGTCCAAAACTTTGTGATGCAACCATAGAACTATCAGACATAGCCTATTATGCCACCTCAACCATCCATCTTAGTCCCACAGAACATGTTTGGGGTGTTCCTGACTGAATCAGTAAAGTTAGCAGAATATTGTGCATTTGCCTTAGTTGTTGTGTTCAGTTTTATCTTTATTTTTGAACTTTAAAATAGTCAATGAAATGAATAGAATAATGGATGCACGCAAAGCTTATTGTCAGTTTTTCTTTTAATTCAATACTTTTTGTGTTGTATAATAAAGATGAACAATTACCCTTTTAAATCCTACAGAAACAATAAACGGAGGGTACTTAGTATTGCCCGCATCATTTTATTTTGCCTTTTAGCATCTTTTGGTTAAATCAATAACACAAGGAAAAAGAAATGTTGTCCATGTGAAGTTATTTTTTGCCCATTATTAAATTAAAAGAGGGGTTTCTATTTTTTGCACAAGCAAATAATGGTTTAAAAGAGAGAGAGAGAGAGAAACCACCAGTATGAATCTGAATGCATAATAAATATGAACCAACATATAAAACAGTTTAAAACAGGTATAAAGATATGATGTTCACATTGTGTAATAACAAACAGGTGTTTATCAAATATGCGATTAATACTTGTAAGTATTGTCTTTAACAGTACATATGATTTGCAAAGAAACACGTTTTTTTTTATCATAATTTCATTTCGGGACTGATAATATGGAAACATTTAAATATTTAAATATTGGCACTCTGGGTCAAGGGGTAGGACTTAATAAGAGTGCACTTCTTTCCTTTTCAGGCATGTATGTGTTCGTTTCTTCTGTTGTTTTGACTTTTTATTTATTTATTTATTTTACATATATGTTCATCATTAAATGCTCAGAATAAACTAAATATGCCGCCCTAACATGCAGGTGAGAAGACATTCAAATTAAAACCCTCCTTGCTCCAAACAGAAAGATGCAAATATGTTTAGACAGACAGACAGACAGGCAGACAAAAGAGACATAGAAGTCAACAGGTTGGGGGACTAATTTACACCAGACAGAAAATAAATAAAAAAATAAGCAGAAAGAGGGAGCCACAAAGGAACAAACAGATGGGCAGGGAGGAACTACAGTCGATCAACGGAGCCTAGAGGGTCTGCTTCATTTCTAGGTGGTCTTAGGTGGTCCGATTTATTTCCTTTGTGAAAACGAGAATAGTTTAATAAATAAATAATATTTAAGAAAAGAAAACTGGAGAGAGAAGGAGCGAGTGTTGATGTTTGTCTTAGCTTTTCCCATTTTCTGCCATGCTCTCAAACTCCGACTGAGCACTGCAGATGGAGGAGCAGTGGGGGTGGGGGGTGGGGGGTGGGGGGGTTATCTCAACTCTCCTTGTGCCCCCTTTTCCACATTCCATAACCCCCTCCCAAGCTGATGTAATAATCACAAAGGATGGAGCGTAGTTACAAAAAATAATAAGAAAAAACATGCATAGGATGTGAGAATGCGCTCCAACCAGTTCCATGACATTTTTCTTTAAGAGTGGTAGATCTATTGTTGCAAAGGTTTTTCTTTTCTTTTCTTTCTTTTTTTTTTTTTTTTTTTTTTTTAGAATCCAAGGGGAGAAAGAAAGAGTGAAAAAAGAAAAGTAAAACGTCACGCACACATGCGCATACAGGGAGCCTCACTGACGCATCGTTTGTTGTATAGTCAACTGTTTTCTTCTTCTTCTTCTGAGCTGGACTGAGGCATGCCTGTCGCGGATAATTGTTTTACCGCATTCAACAGTGTTTTCAAAGCGAGGAGAGGCTGTAGCAGAGAGGGCTCCGTGAAAGTAAGGCTGTTTCCTTTGAGGGAACGAAGAGAGGGGGTGATTTAAGTCACCGAAATGAGGGGGGAGCATCACGATTCTTATGTGTAACCTCACCATGTTTTTTCTTTTTTTTTAATGATTCTGACTTGGACACTTTTACTGTGGAGCTTTGAGAGAAGACGCGTGGATTTACAACAGGAGAGACGTAAGCTGTAAAAAGAGAAGGGAAGAAAAGAAAAAAAGTGGCGTTTTCTCCTCTTAAAGAGAGAATTCTGCTGCCTATATGTGGATTGATTTTTTTTTTCCTGCTCCCTCTTCTCAGCATTCCCTCAGTCAGCCGACGGATTTTTGCCATTACAGCTCAGTAGAGGGTGACAGATCTTTGTGAGAGCGCCGAGCGAGGATGAACGCAGTCTCCGCTTTCCTCTCCTTCTGATTCCCGGAGAAAGCAGAGGGAGCGAAGGGAATAAGAAGAGGAGGGATTTTTGGTTCATAAAAAAAAGAAAAAAAAAAGGAGAGAGGTCGCGGTGCAAACGAGAGGCGAGCCGGCAGAAGATGTGAAGGGGGATGCGGTTGTTTTGTAGCGGTGGGATCGCCCGTGAAGCCCCTGCGCAGGGTGTGAATTCAGCACCGGGCAGAGGGGACAGCTCCTGTGAGAAAAATCTACTGATTTGTTCGGCTTTCTTCATCCTGCCAAGGTCAGTCTTAAAGCAGCTGAAAACAGCCGAGGATGTGCCAGACTGTGGCGCAGAAAATCTGAGGATTCAGAGGCGTTTTTATATGCGATTATTTTCAAACTGGAAGTCTGGAAAGCAGGTTGAATCTGGCATAAAAGACTGCCTTATCTCTCCCCCCCTTAAATGCCTCTTCTTATTATCCTACTGATGCAGACTAGATTCCCAGCTCGTGCGTCTTGAAACCGGGAATGAATCGCTCGCGTTGAAAAATGCTGCTTTGGATTGTCCTGCTGAATGCGGCTCTTTGTGTTGCCAGCGGAAACGTTACAAGGGACGTTTGTAAGGAGCAGATATGCTCCTGCAACGAGGTGGAGGCAGATCTGCACATAGACTGCGAGAAAAGGAGCTTCACGACTCTGCAGCAGCTCACCGGCCCAAGCTCGCACTTTTATCACCTGCTGTTGCAGGGGAATTCTCTGTCAAGGCTGTTCCCCAACGAGTTCGCCAACTTTTACAACGCCGTGAGCCTGCACCTAGAGAACAACGGCCTGCACGACATCGTCCCCGGCGCCTTTCTGGGGCTGCAGCTGGTCAAGAGGCTGCACATCAATAACAATAAGATAAGATCGTTCAGGAAGAGTACGTTTCTGGGGCTGGACGACCTGGAATATCTCCAAGCTGACTTTAATCTATTGAGGGATATCGACCCCGCTGTTTTCAGGGACCTTAATAAACTAGAAGTGTTGATACTTAACGATAACCTCATCAGCGCGCTACCTATAAACGTGTTCCAACATGTGCCCATTACGCATCTCGACCTGCGGGGGAACCGAATCAAAACGGTGCCTTATGAGGGGATTCTGGAGCAGATCCCGGGCATTGTGGAGGTTCTGCTGGAGGACAACCCGTGGGACTGTAACTGTGAGCTGGTTTCTCTGAAGGAGTGGCTGGAGAACATACCGCGCGACGCGCTCATCGGGAGGGTGATCTGCGAGGCCCCCACGCGGCTGCAAGGCAGCGACCTGAACGAGACGTCGGAAGCCGAGCTGTGTCCTTCCCAGAGCGGCAGCGTGGACACCAGCCTGGTGGCCCCTCCCACCCAGGAGGAGACCTCGCGCCCTACGCCTTACAAGCCCGGCAGAGACCCCAGCGGCGGGTCCAAAAACCACTCCAAGTCACGTGAAAACTGGCAGCTGAAGACGAAACCCACGCCGCCGGCTGCGACAGGTGGGAGTGCGGACAGAGAGCAGCTGTCCGCGTGCCCGCAGCCGTGCAGCTGCAAATTGGTGGGCTCCAGACAGGGGTTGGGGGTCAACTGCGAGGGGAAGAAGATAGACAGCTTGTCCAGCCTCAAACCTAAACCCCTGGCCGCCCATGAGCTGAACATCAGAGACAACAACATCCACGCGGTGAAGAGGAACCAGCTGCTGGGTTATTCCAGCCTCAACCTGCTGGATCTGGGGGGAAACAACATCAAGGTGATCGACAACGGCACCTTTCAGAACCAGAGCGAGCTCAGGTGGCTCTATGTGGATAAAAACTACCTGGATACGCTGATGGCTGAGATGTTTGTGGGCCTCGTGAATCTGGAATACCTCAGTTTGGAGTACAACGACATCCAGCTGATAGTCGGGGGCGCGTTCAGCCCCATGCCCAACCTGAGGGTGCTGTTCCTCAGCAACAACCTGCTCAAGTTTTTACCCGTGGATGTTTTCCTTGGGATTTCTTTATCCAAAATCAGCCTGCATAATAATTATTTCACCTATCTCCCAGTGGCTGGCGTCTTGGACCAGCTCAACTCCATCATTCAGATAGATCTGCACGGGAACCCATGGGATTGCTCGTGCAACATCGTGCCCTTCAAGCAGTGGACGGAAAAACTCGGGGCCGACGTCATAGTGAGCGACCTAAAGTGCGAGTCCCCGGAAAAGTTCTGGAAACAAGACTTCCGCAACGTGCGCAACGACCTCATGTGCGCCAAACTCTACGAACGGGTCCCCCCCACCTCCCTGTCCCGAAATACCACTTACACCCAGGACACGGGCACGCGCTCCAACTACTTCGAGCCCAACAAGGTCTCCATCTCGGTGCTCGTGCCCGGGCTGCTGCTAGTGTTCGTCACATCCGCCTTCACCGTGGTGGGGATGCTCGTGTTCATTCTGAGGAATCGGAAGCGGTCTAAACGGAGGGAGGGGAACTCCTCGGCCTCGGAGATCAACTCCTTACAGACGGTGTGCGACTCGTCCTACTGGCACAGCGGGCCTTATCACGCAGACGGGAGCGCGCACCGGGGCTTCGACTGCAGCGCGCACCTCTCCACGACGAACGACGCGTAAAAACAAGACTCTTGGATTACAAACAGCCATGCAGACAGACACACAGATGACTTAAAAGTGCAAGAATAAGCCACTTTGGGTGCTTAAGGGCGAACACAAACTTATTTAAGTGAGCCAGTCTGCTGCTGCTGCTGCTGCACAGGCCCCCCCACTCTGTAAGATATGTACATGCCGAGGCTCCTTCCTTCCTTCTCCCCCCTCCTCCTTCTCATCCCTCTCCTCCCACTTCTGAGATTTTTTTTTTGCCGCAATCGGACTACGGATCTCTCTGAGACAGAAAATTAAGAAAAAAGAGGGGGAAAAAATAAATCAAAGAGGGGGAGAGGAAAAAGGAGCAAAAGGAGATGCGCGTGTGGGGAATGGTGCACGAACGCATGAATGTAAATGTAAATACCTGGACTGTGTATCATAAAAATGCATGATGATAATTCGCATGGTTTCAACACACACAGGACGGCGAGGAACCATAACCACCATAACCAACATAACCAAGAGAGGCAAACTCTACCCTTTCATGTTATATCAATATGACGACTATATATAGATATTAAGAATTATATATGACTATTACAAAGTGCCATTTCTCTATTTTTTGTGAACCTGCAGTTAGGATTTGTATTTGTTGTTTTCGACTTGTTTGAAGAAAAAGAGAGGGGGTTGGGGGTTAAAAAAAATCAGCAACTATGGAAACAGAGTGATTGAAGGTGAAGCTGTCCGTGCATGTTCTTTTTTCTGTTTCATTTGATTGTCGGTAAATATTGGGGTTATTTATACTAAGATGGCGCAGTCATCATCTCCTTTATGAATGTAAAACTGTGTTCTTTTAATGGTGTGCCAATTGTTGACTTTCAGATATTCAGACATGCGGATGAGCATGACCAATCACTCAGATGCTTCTGCTGCAGAGTTCATGTAGCTAAAATACCAGTTCTGTGGTTTTTGTGCGTCAATGAATATAGCCTGCTTTTGGGGAGGGGGGTGTGGGGAATGGCAAGAGGAAGAAAAAGAATTAACCATGTCATTTAAAATGGGGGGTTTGTACCATCATATTTTTTCAAACTGAGCAACGAAGTGTTTTCGATTAATTGAGCTACTGTATGTAGGTACAATTTGTTCTATGTAAACAGCGCATAGACTTAACGTAGACTAGAATGCTTTTTTTTTAATGTCAGAAAACCATATTCCTCCACAAAAAGAAGCTTAAGGCTATGATTCACTCTCATCATATTGTGAGCTTTTGTAAAGCCATCTAATCTAAGAGAAGTCAAACTCACTGTATGTGCTACAAAATGTGCTGAAAGGTGGAGGGTGGGGGGAAGCTGGGCCCCCGTTGCAGGAGGAGGCGCCTATACAGCATATACCTTAGTTACAGTATGTCGAGATGCCTTTTGTTTTATTTCTTTCTTTTATTTTTTTTCTCCAACTAAGCATTTTAGAACTTGAAACACAGTGGGTCGCGGTTTGCTTTTGCTTATTTTTGTGTGTCATGATTGAATACCTGTTGTGCAGAGTTCAGCTGAATTTGAGAAAACACATTAAAAAGGTTGGTTTATACAGCCTGGTGTTCCCACATTTGCCAGTTCTTTCACTCCACAGTGATGTGACAAATGTGTAATTAGCTTCTTTTTTTTTTTTTTTAAACCCACCTTTTTGTCTTTTAATTGGACATTTAAAAAAAAAAAAATCCCACTTCCACCGCCCTGTTTTGACTTTAAAAATTGTTGTTTCTTCTTTGTGCACAAAAACTGCTGAGGTGACTTACATTCAGGTCCAAAGTACCAGTGAGAGTGAGGGTTTAACCCCCACCCCACCTCATCTCCCCCTCCATGAGTTACTGGATCTCCTAATTGTGCAGACACTCCAACAGCCTTTTGCTTTTTGTTGTCTGTCGGGTGTGTTTTTGTCATGTGAGGCCAAATGAAAGCGAAAGAGAGGAAGAGAGCAGCTGGGGTTACCATTTATGTGTATGTGCGTGCACCTTACCACCCCACCACCCCTTACCTTCCTCATTCATCAGAACACGTGGGCCATAAACTGTGCATTTCATTTCTATCCCAGAGTCGTAATTTCTGAGGCCTTGACACAGAAGTTTCAACTTTAAATACAACATTCCAACTTCAAAATCTGAGAAACCTGAGAGATCTAGTGCTTTTTTTTTACCCAGTGGGTAAATTCAGGTCTAAATTCAGTGTTTGCTACAGGTGGCAGGTAAGCTGGTTGTTGCTATCCTGCAAAATTGTTTGTTTCTTTTTTCTCTTTTTTTCTAGTCTTAAAGCAACAATTAATGCAGTTAACATAGTGTAAAATTGAACCTGTGTATGTGTATAATTATAAAAAAAAACATCAAAAATATAGTGAAAGCTTAAAAAAAACTTTCTGTACCTTCATTTGTACTTTGATAATTTTTTTTTTCCAATAAGAAACAATACCGTTTAAGTTATTAAAAACTAATCATGTCTTGTGATCAAGAAATCCCACTGTGTAAGAAACGCAAGCCTCTGTGCTCCTGTACCTTCATGTCAGGTCCAACATGGCTGCTTCCACCATCATCAACAACAGAAAAAACATATATATTATGACAGCTCTGTCAGATTTTATTCACATTGAGTAAGTCATAAATGTAATACTGCTCGTTTGTTTTGTTTTAACACGCTAAGTGCTGCTATGCTATTTATATGTGCTAAATAGCACGCATAGCATTGTTATGAGTTAGCTTAGCTAATAGTGGCTAGCTTCCAGCAGCAGAAATTCTGAGTTCCGGCTTCTGATATAAATGGAATGCACTGCAGTCATTTTGACCATCACCACCATATATCTATATTTATATTTATTTGTTTGTTTGTGGGAGGGAGGGAAGACACCCCCCACTCCCCAACCCCCACCCCTCACCCTCCAGGTGCTTCCCCTGTCCAGCTCACAAAGAGGAAGGCGGATTGCTGTTAACTACGAGTCATTTCCGTGGAGTACTACTGTGCCACTCAGCCCACTGATGATTTGTCATTGATTTTCAAACGCTGTGTTTCAAAGTTACATTTCTATGCTTTGCGATATTTGACCCTGCTTCTATTTTGTTAAATAAAGTGTGGTTGAGGTTGAGTAAAATGAATGATTGACTTTAGGATTTATTCATTGACCGAGCTGGTTCTGATGAGTTCGGCTGAAGCACATAAATGTGGATGTTTGAATTCTTTGAGAGAAAACAACACATTTCTGCCTCCTTTTTTAAAAATTATTATTATTATGCTGGCTGTTTACCTAACATTAGCAAATGCAAGAAGAATATAGCAACAAAACTGTGGGTGTGTGATAAGTGGGCTATCCTCATATGATTTCTGAGTGTCACAAATGATCTATCCACATGAGTTTCTTTTGTTTTCTATGTTTCAGAAACACGGATAAAACGACTATGCTACTGTCTTGATAGAAAAGAAGTTGTTGCACTCTGAATATAGTGCAAACATTACTTATAATAGAAAATGTAAATGGAATACGCTGTGCAGCAGAGTGGCATGCTGTATCTAATGTCGCATAATAGAGCTTCAAAATATCGCACTTCCTCTGCGTGAATACATTAGGTAGTCAGGTGTTCCTCTGCCGCAGTCCTGCATGACTCACAGTGGGACCCATTCATTAATGCGCCGGATAATAGCTGTTGGAAACACAGTCGAGCGGAGTGGCCTCTTTTACACGCCGGGCACACAGCACTCCAACACCGCTGTGGCCCAGCACGCCTGCCGTGTGATATTCCCCCCGAGGAGCTGGCAGTTGATGTAACACTTCCAGCAGGGATAACATCATCCGTGCACCTCATAACACTCAAGCTTTGCTGGGAGTCTCAGATGTCTCACTTTGATTTAAGTCAGGGCCATTTAGTCCCCAGGGTACGGAGAAGAATTTGTTTTTTTTGGAAGCTGCACCTATTTTGCTTTTAGGTTGTTCTTGATACCTGAGGCTCATTTGGCTGGTTTCTCATCGCTGAGTTTTTTGCCAATATGGCTCCAACTTTTACTTCCAAAGAGTGTTTCTGTGCTACTTTATAGACATCTGCTTCTTTTGTCGTGTTGTGATTTCCTAAAAAAAGGCCTCATCTTTAATATATGGTCAAAGCCAATTTAGCAAATTTATCAACATCCTTGTTATGTCTCAAACAAGAACAAAAAATCCATCTACTAGTTTAATTTGAGCTAAAGAATCTCTGGTTGCCTTTTATCTGATTCCCATCGGTCACATTCAGTGTGTCAGCTCTTGTTTAGCTTTTGTAAAAATCCCCCAAAGACTTGAAGCTTGGGTATTAGCTTTTGAAGTTAGCTTTGATCAAAGTCCCATGTGTTGTGCTGAAGAGTTGCCAGCAGTGCTCCACTTCCAATCTCTGCAGCCACTGCAGCCCTTGCTGCTGGTGTTAGCCTGTTGAAGGGTTATGTAGCAGTGATTATCTGGCATTTTCCCCGGGGATTTCTTGGTGTGGCTCCCAGATATTATTATTAGCCCATCCACTGCGAAGCACTTAGCCTCTAAGTCTCAGTGGTTGGGTTTTATTGGTTCTTTGCGAGCAACAATGCTGTAATTAAGGAATAACTGCCGTTCCTTAATGTTGCGCTTGGAAGTGGTAGCAGTGATTAGCTTTGGTATTAGCTTGAATGCACAATTGTTTTAAGCACAAGGGGCTTGTTAATGCAACTTTATCATGGAGAAGTATCTGAGAAACACATCTCTAATAGAATTACTTTTACTAAACCAAAGCTTATTATTTTATCTGGTGTGCAAAGACCATCATATACTTAGAAGTTGAAGATTTCTGAGGAAATGTCATTGTGATTCCACGTTTGATTCGTTACTGACATCAGAAAGTGGAATATTTGCGAAAGGTTTTACAACAAAAAGTTGATTTCTTTGTCAAAACTCCTGACTGGAACTCTTGCTCCCAATTTACAGTTTTACAACTTGGAATTTTACATCAAAATGCTGCAAAAAGTTTCTATTTTCAAACAATAACAACCAAAAAATAATAAATAATAAATTGAGATTTCATGTCAATTTGCCATTTTAAAAACAAAATTAACTTTTTTTTATTGGAAATTAGTATTAAAATTTGTGATTTTTGCACAAAAACCTCAATGTCATGATTAAAGTAACAGTTTTTTTGAAATTTTATGACAGAATTTTTACTGAAAAAAAAGTTAAAAATTTAATGTCCAAGTCCAGGAACTCGCAGGAAATCTGACAACATAGCTGGCTGACAGTAAAGAATAACCGTCCCTTTAACAGTAACCACGGCGATGATGTGGCCCAGTGGGAAACAGAGTTTTACACCCCAGTTTTAGAGCGTAGAAATGCGTTTGTGCCTGTAGCCTCAGTCAACACGCTCTTCACAGTGCAACAGTTTCAACTAAAACTTTCGGGCACCAAGAGCAGCAGTCCAAGAAATTGCTCAGGTCAAAGTCACATATTTTTGTAGCTGTGCTATAAAGGTTCAAACATGAGCATGAACAGAAAAAAAATCAACTATAGTGGCGAATTAAATATTTTAAAATATTCTCATACCTCCCAGACAGACTATAGAGCAACACCTTCAAGTAATTAAAAGGACCTCAGCTCATAATTGACCCAGATCCGGTGTGAACCCACTGGACTCTGGCTTACATCAAACCACTGACTGCAACCTTTAATCAAGATGAGTGAACAGATCTCCTGAGTGTTTCCTCCAGCTATAAGTAATCCTTTACTTCCACCCTCCCCAATTCATTGATTATCTCATTGATTTGATTTAGCAGCCACATGTGCACCTATCCCTTGCTGGCAATTTAGTCATTACGTGGCCCCACCTGATCTGATTATGGTGCTTTGACAGGCAACAGGAGACTCTAGCAGCAACCTGTGGAGAAAGCGGAGCTCCAGTCAAGACTGAAAACATGTTTAACCCAAACCGTAACCGGGTGTTAGGGGATGTATTGGGAAAAGGTGCTCGGGAGAATGGAGGTCACATGTTTCTGGTCCAGTGTGGAGCTCCACTTTCCCTACAGCCAGATGCCTTTGACAACAACCATCAATGAAGCTTGAGATATGTTCTGGCAGGGGAGGATGCTACAGACTAACAAAGGTTAATTTCCACTCAACATCAATGCTGTGAGAAACTGAACACAAGGAAATCTTTGCTTATTGTCTCTTCAATGTATCTGCTGGTTCAATGAAGTCTGTAAAAGCCTCTCTAAGTGCAGACATGTACATAGATACATTATCCCCCACAAGAACACAGGTAGATTCCCAGGCAGTCCACGATTCAGGGATAAGCTGTTCTAAGGTGGTCCCTTTGAAGGTTCATAAAGGTCTGTGTTATTTCTTGGTACGGGGATCTTGAATGCATCATTCGTCCAAGTGCTTTCATCACAGACACTTTTTCACTTATACAAGAGGCATGTTTAGTCTTGTCTCAAAGAAAACTCATGAACAATGTGCTTTTTTCACTTTTTCCTCTTCTGAAAGGTATAGAAGTGAGTTTGAAAAAAAAAATAAGCCTTTTGATTTTCAGAGAAACTTGGACATTGGACAGTTTTTTTTTTCTTTTCTTTTGTTGCGATTCTGCGAGGCCTCAGTACATAAACAGCACAAGTGTTCTAAAGTAGCTGTTTTTCCTGTTGGACTTAACTCATTAAAACCTCATTAGTTGAAACTAACTAAAGAGGAAAACTGCACTTATGTTGCGAACACTGTCCAGAATTCAAGAAAGCTTTTTATGGACAAATGCTTTGTTGTGTTGTGTTGTCAGACGAGGATCTGCTGAGTCACTGCTGAGGCCTAAAGTACCTCAAACAGACTCCCTCATGTTCTATTGTCAAAACTGATCCTTCAGATATTTCCTTTGGCGAGGAATCTCTAATGTTTTACCTTTTTGTGCTGCATGAAATAGCAAACTAGTTGTAAATGATGAAATCTCAAACAAGGGAGTGACTTTCTGTGACAAGTTTCTGAGACTCCGCAGAGATAATGAGGAATCCAATAACACAAATCCCAATAGATTTATTTGGGATTTTGAGGGGATAGACCTCTGTGAAAATGGCTACACCTTTTAGCAAAGTGGAAAGCCTCAGTATTGATTGAAGCCAAGTGTCAAGTGCCTGAAAAGTCATGTTTTTTTTTTGGTTTGATTTTTGTTTTTTTAATCATTTTCTATAGAAGCAGCACGTCAGAGGGCAGAAATTCTAATCAGTTTTAACTGTAATTTGAATTGAAGGCATCCCAAACGCTGTCACGCATGTCTTTCTGGACTTTTAGGTTCTCAAAGTATCAGTATTCATAACCCTCCAAACAATTGGACACCAATGACCAGAAAAGCTCAGAAACTCATATTTTATTCACACTGCAACATAGAAAAAATAAACATATCAGATGTGTTTTATCATGTGAAAAATCTTCATCCATTATGAATTTGATGGCAGCCACAGCTGGAGAAACAATGGAACATATTTACCTGTGTCTAGCATCCCCTTTTTCAATTTCAAACAATAGTCCATCCATTTGGGAGCGGAATGTTGTCCCATTTTTGTCTGATATAAGATTAACGATACTCAGCAGTTCTGAGTCTTTGTCAAACTTTTGTTCCATGAAGTTCCACAAGTTTTCGGCTGGTTGGAAGGTCTCGACTGCACGCAGCACCCAGGCTTTTGTGTTTGAAAGGCATTCTTTTGTAATGGATGCTTTTTGAGATTGAGCATTGTCTCACTGAAAGAAAGGCCTTTCCTGAAAAAAGACGTCTTAATGGGACATTATGTCATTCAAAAACCTGCATATAGCATTCAGCATTGATTTTTTCTTTCCAGATGTGCTTGCTACCTATTCTTCCAGTACTAATGCACCCCCATACCATCAGAGATGTAGGCTTTTAAACGGAGCGCTGGCATAAAGCTGGATGGTCCATCTCCTCTTTAGTCTGGTGGACAGTGGTTTCCAAAAAGAATTAAAAAATTTGATTTTGTCTCTCCACTGAACAGCCTTTCATTTAGTTGCAGTCTATTTCAAATGTGCGGCGTTGCTGAATCATTTTTACATATGGCCTCTTTTTTGGATAAAAGAGCTTTAACTTGCATTTCTGTATTCCATTACAGAATCATACATGTTTTTAAATGCAGTATCACCTGAGGGTTCAAAGAAGATGTCTTTTGGTTGTCGGTGGGCATAGCCAATGTCTAGCTGTATTTACTTCAGGTATTTAACAATGTTTTGACTTGGCGTCAGAACAACTAAAGTACCAAGAGACAGCAACTGATCTGGGGTGGCTTGGAAGGATTCAGAGGTGAAGAAGTCTGGAGCATCTATCTTCAGACCCAGTTCAGGGCTCCTTTAGCTACAACAGCTGGACTGTCTCGAGCTCATCAGCGTCTACTTCTTGGAGCCGCTGGGTCCCCCTGTCAAAAGACTTGGATCCTTTCAGAACCTTTCCAAGTTTTCTGAGTTCACTGTTCACTGTCCAACGAGCTGCAAGACTTGAAACAAGGAGCAGTTGAGGTCTGCTGAGATCTGCAGTCACTAGCCAGTAGACTTTCCCAGCCCATAGAGGGACTTATTTCAGGTGTTGTTTCGGTCTCAACATTTGAAATGAAGAAGTTTCCACAGATTTGATTAACTTGCGGTGACTCAACTACGGTGGGCTTAAACCAATGCAAAAACAAACAAAATGTACAGGGATGGAATAAAATCTGACTGAGGTATCTTTTGGTATCAAGGATACATTGCCTCTATTTTAATTAGTCATTTGTTTTGGAAAAGGAGCATGAAGCATTTTGGAGAAACCTCTCAAACATGCTAATTGTCTCAGGCCTCTAATCTTTACAGGACATCGAAATGTAACTTCTCCAAACAAGATACTGCACTGTACTTCACAGTTTGTGCTTGGCTGGATTAGCATGGTCACTGACTTTAGCTATTTGTGGGTATCTCTGAAGGTCACGTCCCTGAAATATCAGACCCAAGCAGAAAAGAAAAAGAAACATAAACCACAGACAATTTTCCAAGGGGTGCACACATGTCAAACAGCAATTTCACATATGTTGACCACTGCACATATGTATGTAGAACGAACACTAATGGGTAAGTCTGGTTTATAGGAGATGCACGCACACACACACACACACATGGACACACAGGCGTTCAAGTCCAACAGTGCAGCCTAACAGGTGCTTAATTAAATATTCATTGCAAAGAAGACACAGCCCAGTTTAGGCACAGATGACAGAAACGGCAGCAACACTGCTTGTAAATGGTTATGAGCAGTGAAAAGGAAAAAATACCATGACTAACATTACATGACAAAGCTTCCTTGACACTTAAACGGCGCCTTAGAGAAAAAAGGATAGCGAGCTAAGTCCTCTATTCAGGATGAATTTTTCCGTATGATAACACAAGCTAAATGGGGGAAAGTTGGAACAAAGAAGGCCAACAGGATATTTTCCTCTATTGCTCTGTTTCTCTCTCTCCAGCTCTCTCTGTTGCTATTTAGATGGATGTGTTTTCCCCCCACCATCCCTTTCTGACACACACACACACACACATACCCTTTGTCACCATTTGATGACAGGATGGCAGGTCGATGCACTCTTAAAGGCAGAACTCAAAGGAGGCATTGACTTCTTCAGCACAAACTCTATTTAGCCTGACAGTCCTGCAACAGACAAAAACAGATGCTCCCCACAACCCATACAAAATTATGTCTTCATTCCTGTTCACGATTGCCAGTTAAAGCTGTGTGACTGCATTTTCCCTTGGTCGCAACCACTGCTTTCCAAGAAAACTTTTCCTTTCCTCTTACTGCCTGGAGGAATTTATTAGAGGAAAGAGTGAATCCTCTCCCCAGCTTTCTGCCTAAAACCAAATAAGGAAGAAAAAACAGGTGAGTTTTTGCTTTGCACCTCAGGCTACAAGGCGTTGGTGGTACAGTGCTCATGCAAAGGTGGTGAGACAGTTGGGGTTTACTCAGAGTTCATATCCTTCAAAATTCACTCTTTATCACATTAAATATTAAAGGCATTAAGATGTAAAGAACCAGAATTTTATTTTCTAACACAAAGTTGAGTAAAAGTGCATATCTTGCATGTTTTGAAAGCTGTCTATACTTGCTTTACTAGAGGGTACCCACGTACTGTGGCTTTTGGGGCTTTTTTGCAGACATGACTACTTTTTTTAAAGACTGCAACAAGTCAAAACAAGCGATACAGACCATTCATTTTTCATCTTTTTTTCTGTACTAGGTTTCTACTGTACTATTGCGATGTTGCGGAGTGTAAATTACATAGACCCAAAGCAAAGACAAATGTATCTCTTCATGGCTGACAGAACAATGCACTGTATGTATAGATTGGTACCAAGACCCGGTGAAGCTCATTTTTCCTCCAACTGTGAAGTTTCTGCTAATCCAGGATGAAACTTCCATTTGGAAGAGCCCTGGAAGTATTTTTCATGAGCAGCTTGGCTTCTCTTATTTTCCATTGGACCTGCTGAGGCCAATGGCTGCCAAAAGACGCTAAGAACATGATATGACTGTTGTAGTTAGCATGGCTAAATTAACTGAGCTTTGTCCTCAGATCCTGCCAGACCTACCACAGCCAGTCAAGGTGGTCTGCTGATACAATCCACAAAACAAGAAGAAAACATATTCTCTTTAACATAGGGCCACAATCTGTTACTTTTCTATTTACAGCTCATAAGTCAGTATTATGCTAAGCGCTAAGTCGCTAAATCAATGGCAATAATGGCGAGCTGTTGGAGCCAGCAGAGCTAATGTTTAGTTGTCG
The DNA here is from genome assembly GCA_037176975.1 of Arrhamphus sclerolepis. Classification (NCBI taxonomy): domain Eukaryota; kingdom Metazoa; phylum Chordata; class Actinopteri; order Beloniformes; family Hemiramphidae; genus Arrhamphus; species Arrhamphus sclerolepis. The sequence continues at coordinate 6,523,673 of JBAMYA010000012.1, forward strand.
GCCAGATGTTGCAAATTATGGCTCGGCATCTGATTGGTCAGCATTATGGCTTAAAACAAATTTATCTGATGTGGCAGAAAACGGTTGTCATGGATTATAACTACAAATGGAAAAACATGATTTTTGTACCATGCTGTAAATATATTTAATTAAATATATTTAATTCTGCTGCAAAGTTTGCCCTTTTAGCACCGAGGACAATGGAAATTTGCTCTGTTTTGGAACCAGAACCTAGTGGTCAATCGAGGTGCTGCAACAAAACGTATTTTTGGATGAGCATCAAACTGAAGGCGGAATGGTTGCTGTGTGAACATGACCTGGGTGAAGGGGCTGAAGATGGAAGGCACCACTTTGGCATGTGAGAAAGGATAAAACTGGGAAGAATGTTAATGTACTGAACCTCACAGGGAATTTCAGGCTATGTTCCCATCATTTCAACAACAAATAAGATCAGCACTGTGGGCTACATGAGTGGGGAGCCTTCCCACGTTGCGGCAGTGATATTTGTTCGGCCACCTTGTTCAGTGGAGAAGTCCAATCTACAACATTTGCAGGCAGCATACCCCTTCCCCTCCAAGCTGTTCTGAATGAACTCAAATTCTTTTTTCCTATCATTTTGGAACTTGCACTCATATTTCCTCTTCTTACTCGACATGTCTCTTCTTCTGCTTCTTCTTCTTATTCCATTCTCATTGCCACGCTTGACTTTGCATTATTATTGTTCGGCCAGAAACGGCGCCCAGTGAAGGATGGTGTAGCAACATTGTTGTCCGGGTGGAAATTGGGAGAAATTCAGGAGAATGGTGGCCCCGGGAGATTTTCGGGAGAGGCACTGAAATTTGGGACTCTCCTGGGAAAATAAAATAAATAAAATTAGTTTTTTAAGATTGGAAAGAAGCAGTTCTGTATATTTCCTGGAATTACACTTGATCTGAAGTGTGAGTAAAACAAAAAGCTGTTGGTAAGGTATCATTTATGCTTAGAGAGAGGGGATAAAAATTCTTTCAAATTTAAATGTTACATCAAGATAGGTCATGTGGACGTCATCCTAGATGAAGGAAAAAAAATGCAATTCCCTGGCTGACCACTAGGGACTGGCTCCAAAAGCAAGTTAGGTACCACTGTGGCCTATGTTAAAAAGTGTCCAACTTGTCACAATGACTAGTTTTGCTACAGCAATAATTACATCAATGCGGGTCTTTTGTCACATCATATTACATGTTGCTTCTCAGTCATTTAACCTTAAATTTCCCCAGCTATGACATGTCATGTTTGCCAACTTGAAAACTCTTCGATATGATTTACTTTTCATGTCACTTCTGAGAGCTGCCTGTCATTGCGAAAAGCTGCACATCTTTGTGACAGACTCAGCAGGAGGACACTCAAGGATTTGCTCCTCATCTTATCCGTATTTGGTATTTGTCTTTTTTCTGGCAAACAGTCATTAAAACGACAACTCTCCCCAGTGCAGTCATCTCTGACTGTCTTTGGTGAGGCAGTTACACATAAAAGCAAACTGTTTGATCATGCAGACGCACACGTGACAGTCTGAATTAATTTCTTTCTCCATCTATCAGAAAATTATTCATTTGGATAGCTAATTGTTTGATGTCAAGCATATATATTGCATATATATGAACACGGCTTGCTGCATATTAATGATGTGAAAAAAAAGGCCAACTGTTTCAGAAACGTTTCTGCCAATTAATCATTATTTTATGTGCTGAGATGCATCATTTGGCTAGTTCTAGCAGCCAAATGCTTTAGCTTTTTAATAACATTAACAGATTATTCAAATTTGTTTTAAATGTTCATTGTTAGAATCTAGTGAAAGAGTAGAAATGCTACCCTTGACGTAACCCCACAGTACACAAACAACACGCCCACGCACATTCATCCGATCTGTCTTTATCTTTCTCCTACTCACACGTCCCGAAAACAAATGCATGCTGGATAAATGTTGTCCTCAACATGGCGGACTACAGCCGCTCAGCGAAGGCCAGCTGGGTCAACAGATGCCCTGGGCATTCGAGCCCGCTCTCGTAAAAAAGAACACTGGAGCCTTCGCTTTGTCCGCGCGCACACACACTTACACACACACACATGCCACATGCCTGAACGGTTTTAGCTGCAGTGACGGCAGTCTACAAGGAGATTAAGAGGTTTTTATTTTGCTTTGTGTGTGCAGTGCTGGAATTACAGCTAGTGAAGGGGTGGCAGGTCAGAATTGGAGGGCTTTGGGATGCGGCTCTGCTGAAGATAAATCCACTTTGTTTAAAAGGGGGGAAAAAGTATTATGTATTATGTAGGATGAAACCATTGCAGAGACAGATGCAGTTTCCAAAAGCAAAGGTGCCACACAGATATACTAGATGCGTGTAGCTTTGTCGAATTGTGAAAGAGAGGTTGGCAGGATCCAAGGCCGAACTGTTTTACAGTATACATCCATTATAAAAACACATCTACACACATCTAATTTATCCCTCTTTTCTTTCTTTTTGTCATTTTAACAGCATTTAGGTTAATGTGCAACATCAATATGTCAAATGTAAAGAAAAACAAAACACAATTATTTGCAGACCCCATAGATCCATATTTTATCATCAATGGAACACAGTGTCGCCTTAAGACTCCAGGCATGAGTGGGTATAACTCCTGCTCATCACAGCCACTCCACCTCATAGTCCACACATCTTTTAATGTACGCTGAACCCTGGTAGATGAACAATCACTACAGCTTTGGCATCTCTTTTCTTTCAAAACTTCGTTGTCTAATGGTTTGACGAAAGAGTGAAACTGTTTTTCTTAAACTGGATCTTACATGACTTTGCAAAGTCTTGTTTGTACGCAGGTTTTTATTCTGCTTATTTTTGTTGTATTGTACCAGGAGAGATTTTATCTCAAGGAACTTACTTAACTTAAAGTTAAATATATATAAGTTACAAGTTAAATCTATATATTTACAAATTTGTTCCTCAGGGCATTAATACACGTATTGAATTGAATATTACATTTTAAATCTGCAAGCTAACACAGATGTGTCTTCACACCATCAGAGATGCAGATGTTTGAACAGAGCGCTCATATTAAGCCATATGACACCTCTCATCTTTAGTCTGGAGGATGCAGCCCCAAAACGAAATTTGAAATTTGCCTGACAAAAGCACAGTATATCTTCCTCAGTTCATTTTACATAAGCTTTGGCCCAAAGAATATGGCAGCGTTTCTGAATGAAGTTCAAATGTGGCTTCTTCTTTGCATGACAGAGCTTGAAATTGCATTTATAGATGGCACAGTGAACTTTGTTAAACAGCATCAAAGAACCCACAGATCAGGGGCATCCAATATAGCTTCATGGCCATGTCTCATGCACAGTTTTTTCTAGAGTTTGGACCTCTATTGTCAATATTATGTTCTACAAAGGAAGGGATATTTACACTGAATAATTTTATTCTGAAATTGCGTCACAGACTGGAAACGCATCTTTATTTGTGAGGAACTCTGCCTTTCTAAGATGCTCTTTTTTATACTCAGTTGTGTCACTGACCTGTCGCCAGTTAACCTCATTAGTTGCAAGCTGTTCCTCCAGGTGCTTTCCTTTACTGACACTTTTTCATGCCTTCTGTTGCTCAAGTTTCGACTTTTTTTAACACATTTTGCTGCCATCAAGTCAAAATGAGCTAATGCTGCTCATGAGACGATTAAATGTCTCACCTTCCACATCTGATTGCTTTTCATTGCCTCCAGTGAATAAAATATGGGTTTATGAGATTTTCAGAACATTTGCATTCTGTTTTTGTTGTGTTTTTTTGGAACTGGGGTTGTAAATGGATCTTTCACCCAACCACGCAAAGGAATTCATGACAAGTAAACGAGGAGCAGGCACCCCAGCAGGACCTGCCAGTGACAGTGAAGGAACGAACCATTTTCCACCAGCTGAGCCTCTTTTGTAATGCTTCTCTTTTTCTCAGTAACAATTACATAAAGTGCTGGCTTCGTCCCAGCTCTCCCTATCAGCAAATCTTGTGTTTTGAGTCATTCTTTGTTTGGGAAGCCCTCCAAAAAGGCGGTGTGGTAAAACAGCTACGCTATGGGATGAGACGCTGCTGGTGACTCAGCACATCAGACACCACAAGTGGGAAGGAGAACCACAATGTTGAGAGCCAGGTTTTAATGTTTGATACGATATTCCCACTCTCTGTTTAGATTCTTGGTACATATTGCACTTCTCACTGAATGGGTTGCAGGTATACAGATTCTTGATTTAGTAATTATTAGTTAAGTACATCCTTACTCATGTCAGTCCTCCACTGAGATAGCCAATAAAGCAGTGCCAGGAAGCACGGCTCGTCTGGCAGTCGCTGTGGTTGGTGCTCTGGTCATCTGAGCCAGCCAACAATTTTGTTTAACAAACAAAAGCGATTGGAGAAGACCTTTGGGGATAGCCAGACTCAGGTGTAATAGAGACACAGGAAGGCCTAGAAGGGGGGGGGGGTTGTGAGGGTGGTTGTAGGGAGGATGGGTGATTGAATTCATCGTTTGTCGATGTGGAATTGGAAGAGCGTACAGACGGAGGGAGAAACAGCAGTCGAAATACATCATTCTGGGGTTCATTTTCAAAGCACTTCACGTTGTGTACGATTCTCGTGTCCTTCCCATATATTTTTAACGTTCATGCTTTGGTGGCAGGATGGGGAAACCTTATCACATAAGCGGCACAAGGAGCATCTGCTCTGCGCTCTGAATAAGAATCCATCAGAGAATAAATTAAGTTTACTGTGTCTTTCTCTGACGGTTGTATGGAACAAAAGCCGATTTGGTGCAAGAATAAAATCGTGGTGCTTTTGTTTCAAAGGGAGGATTTTGTTCTTATGTTGATAATTGATAACGTTGATAACAAAAAACAAAATACAGTGACAGTAAAATGTATTTCATCTCACAACACTGTAACCTTAATAAGATACAATTTAAAGGTATGTTTTTTCCCTTATAAGGTGATTTTGTTTAATTCTGTTAAAAACATTTTTAAAACATTTTTTTAAATGTACTTATACCTTTCAGCTTTATATAAGAAACAAGTCATTGCTGTAGACTAATTCTGACTGTTTTCTGTTGTTTTTTTTTTGCCTCCAAATAGATTTATTTATTTTTTTATAAAAGACCAGGGTTCTCTGTAGTTCTCTTAAGTCTTCCTGTTCATGATTGCCAGTTAAGGTGACGTACAAATCTGACTCTCTCCAGTTCTAATTGATGAAGCATGTCAACAAAGTAATCATTCTCAATCACACAGTAAATTTTAGCAATAAATTTGGTGAAGGTGATCTACTCAATAAATCAGGCAGTAGATTGTCTTGACCTCAAGCTGCGACAAATTTATGTTTGGTCTTACCTTTTGTATTTTTGCTTTTGCTAGCTGCATTAGCATCCAGGAAAACACCGTGTCCATCACTGTTAAGTCATGTCTGTGTCAAGCTTGTACAGCAGGGGTGTCAAACTCTATTTCATCCCAGGCCCTACCTTTAATGGTAACCATAGTGATGATGTGGCCTTTATGTGGCCATTATTCTTTATTTTCACAACCAGCTGTGTTGTGTTTTCCTGCTAGCTCCTGGACTTGGTCAGAAAATAAAAGAAACAACAACAGTATGTTTTTGTTGTTGTTGTTTGTGTTTTGTTTTGTTTTTGTCATAAAATCTTAAATTTTACAAAATCTGTGGCTTTTGTACTAAAATCACAATTTTTTCTTGTATACAAATTTTGTTGGAAAACGGTGAATTTTGCAAGATCACATCTTTATTTCATAGGAAGCAAAAAGTAATTTCATCACCCCCTGCTGCATGTGATCCAACCTCTGTGACAAAATGAATAATAAAATTTCAGTTCACGTGCAAAAAATATGATAATGGCTTCCATATGTTGGGCAGCTCTATCGATTCAGGTGGTCATACTTTTTTCCATGGATTTCAATTGTTTTAAATGTTTTTTAATAAGCCGACAAAAAGACGACACTGACCAAACGTCGTGTGTATGATGTCACCGTAGAGTCTGGCGCCTTTCCACAGTAAGCAGCCGGCGAGTAATCAACGTGCAGATTTGCAAAACATGGCTGGTGGAGTATTTCTATAGCAATCCACATTTGAAGTATCTTTGATCCTTTGGAAAAGTAAAAAAACAAATCTGGCACAAAACATAGCATCTTCGCGGTTGTGTTGGGATGCTGAGCGACTTTGTCTTGTTGTCTGTTTCTGATAGTATTTGCGAAATTTCCATTTTTATAAAAGAAGACGAAATTTCACTAAAAACCTTCACAATTAGTAGATCATCCCAATATATAAACTGAAAAAAATGTTGGTGTAGAAGTTCAATGTTGTTTCTTTGTGGGATTTAAAAAAAATAAATAAATAAAAAATCAGGCCTGTGGGATTTTCAAGAGGATGGTTAGGAATGCTACCACTGTTTCACTTTCCCTCCCTATAAAAAAAGTGAATTTAGTCATAAAATCTCAAACTTAACAAAGGTCCTGACCTTTATCATGAAATTGCCTTTTTTTTACTCAAAAACAGCTTTTTAGCAAAAGGTCACAAGTGACAAAATTGAGACTTTTAAACCTTAAATTGTTTTGTTGGAAAATATTAACCTTTTGCAACATTTTGACATAAAAGTACAGAAGGTGTAAAATTTCAAACTTTGTTTATTTTCAATATTTTGTCATAAATCATTTTAGCAACGTTTTGTTAAAAAAATCTTTTAAGTCTGCAAAATCATAACTTTGTGACATAAACCAGCTGTTCAATGGTCTCCTGGCTGCTCTCTTCACCCCATTTTGTTTAACTTTTTGATGTCAGTACTGAATAAAACGGGCAGTTGCATTAAAGTTTCCTCAAATGTAGTAATAAATATCTGATTGTCTTTACATGCTCCCACAGGTCATTTAAAATTAAGTGGCAGGCTGGACTTTGTCTACAGGTCTTGAATTTGTTTTTGAATGTGTTTTAGACAATTTCAGACAAGTTTGGGTGTTTCATTTGCACCTACTGGGATTCATGGATCCCAGTCACATGAGCAGATAAAACTTCCCTTTGTAAGAGTGGTCATAAATACTGGATTACATTTGGTCAGCATAGCAATAGCATTCAGCAACATCTATTCTTATCTACAACAAACCTTCAAAAGGGCAGACTAGCAATATTAAGACATGGGTTTTTAGGTAAAAACACTGTGATCTGTGTCCTTGCAAAGGCTGGTCCTTTCCTGAATTTAGAGTACAGTATAATAAGAAGACCACACTAGCGCCAGCTCTGAACTGGCTCTACTCAGGTTGTAACACCTGATATTCCTTCTTAGTAGTTACAATACCACTAGTAGTGATTAGATGTTGTATTTCTTACTGTAGGTTATAATCTGCGAGTGCGTGAACCTGCAAGCACAACATATTGTGTTAGCAATCAGCAGCACACTGTTAAACACAGAACTGCTATTAACATTTGTTTGGTTGTTAAAACACTTTTGAAATGCCACTTGTTGCTTTATTTTGGTTTGCTTAAATTATGCAGAGAGTGAGGTATTTTGATTTTCCTTCAGTTTTGAAATAAGACTCCAGAAATTGTATTTTTTGCTAATTTATTAAATTTATTTGCACCCTCTGCACCTTGGCACTAACTACACCAAAGGAAAAGAATGCATCAAAGTTAAGAAAGGGTGTCCGCAACATGAGATTCTTGCAGTGTATTTTACTTTTTAATTACACAAAGAGGTCAAGCATGATTGAATGAAAGGTTGCAAAATGTGAAATCGACGGCCCTTTGTTGATTATTTAAAGGACTGCAGTGTTTCTAGATTCACTACTCCAAGAGAAAGACACCCAAAAGAAAGATGGATGGTATGCATTTATCATTTAAGTTAATTTTCCAAACTTTTAGTAGTAATGGCAATACACCAAAATAAATAAATAAATAAAATTCTATTGTACCAAATGGAACCATTCAGTGTGGCTCAGTGGCCACTTATACTACTGTCACATGTATTTCAATGAGTTTTTAAACTGTCATTGATATTTTAGAGATCATTTACAGATAACTACAGCTTATCTCTCACGTCAAAGGGCAGAACCATTAGAAAAACATTCATCTTTTCTTCATATTCAAAATACAATGATTAAAATAAAGTCTTAACAGAATTATCAAAAACCTCAAGTGGCAGAAAGACAAATAAAAAGTAAAAAATACCACTGGAGAACATAAGGGGCAGTACTTAAAATGTTGCAGAGATGCACTGAAGGTTAGATGTTGATTACAACTTCTGCCCATGCCCTCAGTCTGAAAGAAAAAGAAAAAAAAAGAAAGAGAGAGAATGAGAGGAACCAGTTTGCAACCTGTCACTGTCTTTCCCTTGATAGGTGCTTGATGGATGACTGCATCTTCTCTAACAATACCAAAACACTCCCTTTGAGGGAGGCCTTTTACACAAGGCATGATGGGAGGCTTGTGTGTCCATGTGTGGGCAGTGACATTTTGCTGGTTTACTTTACTGACAGCTGACAAGATCTGGTATCGGTCCAATACCAAGTAAACACAGTGTCAGTATTGGTGATCCTAATACGATACAATACTGATATGTCGGTGGATACATCATGAATCTGCTAAATCTGATTAAATGTTGTGTGATTTCTTTATTCATATATTTTTTTGTCTTTGGATTATTAATTTGTTAAAGCCCAAGACAAAATCTGGGCAAAGTTTACAGATAAATAAAAGATACTTTATTGTTGCAATAAAAGTTCTTCTCTGTTTTTTTCCTCACAAAATTCCTAAAGCTTATCCCTGCGGCTCCTGGGGGAATCTGCAAAGTTAAATAATAATAAAACATCTGCAGCACATGTATTTGTAATTTACATTTCTTAATCATAAAGTATTAATTTAACAAATAACACAAAAAAGTAATTATCAGTCAAATCTGATTCGTATTCAGAATTGCATATTTTGCATTTGTTTGAATTCGACATATATGTATTGATTTAAATAACACATTTCAAAGAGATACATGTGATATATCAAGTTCTTGGAATAATTTATACTTTTTGAGTTGGCTAACTGATGGCAACTGTACAGGAGAGAAACTGAAACACATGAATCTCTTTACACTGGTATCAATTAACATCGATCTAAACGATATTTAGATCGATCCACCTTACATGATGTTACCTTGAACTCAGTCTTCTGTGTTTGAAGTGGAATGTGGAAGTGGAAATACGTTGCTGATTTGGGAGAAAATATGGAGAAAATGCTCAAGGAAAACAGCACTCTTGTATTGATTTGTTTTGATAAGGTTTCTCACCCTGATGGCTCGAGCTCCACGAACCCAGACTGAAGTGCAACTCACAGATGATTGGTCTCAGTCTGGGTGGTCTCTAAAATATACAGAGTAGCGATGTATTTCAAATCAGAAAATCACCCAACAACAATCAGAGATGATGAAAGCCCTAAGCTGCACAGTTGGCAGGGATGGAGGGGAATTGAGAGCGGATCGCTGCCTCCCACTCCTTCTCTTGTTCAGTCATTGGGGCCTCTGCTCGGTCTCTCGGCCTCGTCTCCTTCTCCTCTCGTTCCCTCTTCATCTCTGACTCTCTTACTTGCTCTGTTGCTTTTCCTCTATCAGCCTCTTTCCTCTTTCTCTCTCACCCACTCTTTATCGCTATCTATCTGGTTCCCAGTCGCTCCCAGGGGCTTAATTTATGCTTGTGGAGCTACAGAAACACAGGGATGACAACCCACACGCTCCCCGTCTTTGTTAGCTAGCTAGTTTTTCTGGCTGGCTCGTTGACAGGCTTGGAGTAAAGAGTATGTGTTCATGTGAATGTGCTGTATCTTTGCTGCCTCAAAAAGGAATGTTTTTTTTTTCTCTTTTTTCCAGTCTCATTATTTGGTATTTTTTCTGTTTCTTTTAAGAAATGTGTGGCTGGATTCATGTTGCTGCAATCAATGTCACCCAGCGTGTGAAGCATGGTGAGCTGGAGCCTGTCCAGACAGAACCATTCAATGATAAATATACCGATGAAACATGAATAGAGGAGGAAGCAGCCTAGGGTCCTGTGTGATTATCAGTAATTTAATTGGAACATTAGAGTCTGGTTTTTAGAGCTGGCTTCATTACCATTTTTGGTAAAGCATTACCACGAATACTCTGTATCTGTCACAGGATTTTGCATTTATGATTGTAACACATCTAATATATTGCATCATGTAAAATGCATTACATGATATCTATTATGCAATTATTTCAATGAAAATCAATACACTTGACAACAAGATCTGCCCAGCAAAGCATAGCTTAGACTGCACTGGAAGTAATAGCTTTATTTTTATACATCTTGCAGTGACATTAGATGAGTACGATATTGGCTAGCACCTCATTTACTGCAACTAGTTACCCAGTAGTTGACTGTATTAAACTGATTTTTGGAGGCCGTTGTGGCACCGTAGTAGGTCAGATTGCAACTCGATGTTTGGCAGAGTGCTTCAACAGGCTCTGAGAAATCTGGGAATAAAGGGTCTTTCAGATAGGACGTAGCAGCTGCTCCACTTTGGAGCTCGTTGATGTCAGTGTGCGCCGTGCAAAAATGTACAGGCTATTTGTTCACCAAAGTTTAAAAAAAAAAAAAAAAAAGTAAAATTTGGGTGTACAGTTATATACCGTTTTTTGTTTGTTTTTTTTGTAATTGTCTGCACATCTCTCAATAGTAGGCTGACAAACTTCTCCCAACCCAGATGTGCACCAGAATGTGTACAGTTCCAGCTAGAATTCCTTTCTCGAATCCTGATTTTCTTTGCTCTTTCTCACCCATACAGCTGAAACCAGAGCTTTTTTCAGTGACATTAAGAAAGAAACAACAGCCATCTCAGAAAAAACTAGTTACCATCCACTAACCACTTCCTGGAAAGCGTTTTGGTCATCTAACAACTACGTGGACATGCAGTGGTGCGCGCCAACCTCCATGGTGAGGGCAGCGTATCCCGCATCTTATCTGAAAGGCCTTCAGTTTTTGACAGTGGCCTAAGTCTAGTAAAGAAGTCTTCTGGTTAAGGTTAAGCTCATTTCTACAAGAAAAAAAAATCTGAAGTAGGTAACTGATTCCTTTATTAGTTTGAGGATAGATTATTGTGAAGCACTTTATGTTGACCTCAACCAATCAGTTCTATGAGTTGCCCTCAGCTTGGACAGAATGCTGCTGTTCGCTTCTTAACTAATACCCCCGGGCATGTCCACATCACTCACATTCTTCACTCTCTCCATGAACTGGAGGCAGGCTGCATCTGGACAGGATTTTAAAAGACTGTGAGTGCAACAGGTCACCGTGGTCATCCAACCAACACGTTTTAGATGCTTCAAGGTCGCGATACAAACAACGGGGTGATCATATTTTTGCAGTTGCTGCTCTGAGACTTGGAAACATCTTTTCTCATGATATTCACACTGCTACAGAGATTGCTCCTTTTAAATCCAGACTCAAAATGTGTCTTTTTTTTGATCCATAATACCATTGTGACATGCTCTTTTATGTATCTTTTAACATTTTAGCTCTTACATTTTTCTGTCTGTGTTCTATTGTCACTATTTGCATGCTATATATGTATATCTATATATATATATATATATATATATATATATATATATATATATATATACATATATATCCACCTTTACACCCCTCGCTCCCCACC